>JAACJT020000736.1:0-18029 GCA_009936485.2 Gymnarchus niloticus | reverse complement strand
TCTAGCGACTAATCTACACTCCTCACAGGTAAACGTACCAATAACGACAGGAGAATAACTAAACATATTACACTCTATACAAACGACAGACGCCATGGCATTCTACTTACGTTAGTACAGGAGAATTCTGGACTTATGGTATGTGGTAGAAGTTGAAGTTAAACTTGGTGCAGGACAAACTCTCGGAAGCAGAAACGCGGTAGCTTCAAAATGCCGTTATAATTATAACAAATAAATTTAAAAAGAAGAAAAGATTTGAACCAATCCTTTTTAACAGTCACTGTTTCAAAGTCATGCCAGAGTGGAAAATGTTTGTTTATCACTGGTTTGCAAAAAAAAAACATATATATAAAACACCCTCTGCTGTTTGAGGCAGTGATGTTTTTTTTTCTAAAACCAACACTGACTCAAGTTTTTGATTTTTGAAGTTTTTTTCATGCTAATGATGATGATTATGATGAACATTTATGAAGTGCCGTGTCGTCAACGCACTTAATCCATAGGTCTATATATGCTTCATCATTAGGAAGCTTACTGAAGTAGTTCAAGAGTACACAAGAATGACATTTTAAACATTCTTAAACACTGAAGTTTTATTTCTAAAAGTTCAAGCTAATGATATCAGGCATGCAGCACCTGCTCAGCATAGCCTTATTTCTGTAATTTAGATTTTGTAAACAACGTTTGTGAATATATTATGATGGAAATGCTTTGTTTGAAATGTGTATAATTAGCCTAACTACAAAATAGTCAATGTACTTCGGATTCATTTCCCACTTCGGCTGAGATGAATTGATACTGTCACATTTTGTTTCTTTACAGGGGATTTTTACTGTGTGGGAAAATTCCCCAGCAATCAAGCCGCTTTTTAAGGGCCACTGTTGCCACGTGGTTCTCTTCAAGAACTACATTTTCATTATCAGACTTAAGAGAAATTCCAACACCAAGACTGAGGACTCCACAGTTAAGAAAATCATAAAGGTTGGATGTTATAACTTGATAGAAAGGTTAAACCATGAAACACCTTGCAGTGAAATCATACCAGTTGTTCCCATTTCCCACAGATAGAGAATATCAAACTAAATGAGAGAGTAGAGGGTCGTGACATGGCATTTGAAATTCATCATGAATGGAAAGAATCAGTAAAAACCTATGTCCCGCTCTCAAGTACGGATCTGATCAAGAGCACATGGCTAAGAGACTTGCTGGATCGTCAACTGTGTGACAGTCTACCTGATTGTAGTGAGTGTTTCTGCTTGTCTGCTTCATGAGTCATCAATTCATTTGAATTCATTCAAAGCCATTTACAAACACCCCATTTCTTTCCCAGTGCTTCTTTTACACATTATCACCTTATATAGCTGAATATTTTTATTGGAACAAGTCAGGTTACACACAGATTTGAGGAGTTATAGTTTAGTTATAAGTTTCATTAACTGCTACAATATTCTGTGCTCAGATAATTATTCATAAAATTCTCCTTAAGGAATAAGATACCATAATTTTGATTTGCAAATCATAATGCCCTGTTTTTCTGTTGTTTATCCTCTGTGTATGTCTGCGTAAGGCCCCCCAGACTTTAAAGAGATGTTGTCAGACAGTACACTGGAGATTGGAGAATCAGTCAGACTCACATGTATGCTTACAGGAAGCCCCAAACCCACTGTGAAGTGGTACAAGGGTAAGAAGGTAGCATGTAGTTAGCATGCTATCTGTCAGTCAATGTGGTTAAGAGATTAATTTAAAAGTGAGAACTCATTTCTCTCATTTACTGTGCTGTTTGCGATACATTCAACATTGGTTCAGATGGCCATATATTGAAGAACAACACACACTTCAGGATTACGGAGAAACATGGGGGGTATTCCACAAACTGAGCTTATAAAATCGAGGCTTATGTTAAATAGCCTCGCTTAAGTTAGCATAACAATTCACTTCAGGCTCAATGAGTTCCATGAACAAAATTCAAGTGCATTTCATTCCCACTAACGCAAGACAGGCTTTGGCAAGCAAGGCTCATGCACATCCACGCAATATAAGAGGCAGCCCTGATAATCGATGCCAGATGGGGAAGAATGGAAGGGAAAGAAAGAGCCACATTCTTCACCTAGTCAGGGCAAGAATTATTAATGCAAATCTATGAAGAATATAAAGATATAATAATGGAAAAAGGGACCACTACAGCCATAAACAAAGCTCGTGAGGCTGCTTGGCAGAAAATTGCTGACAGGCTAAATGCGCAAGAACGTATTTTAAGTCACCTCTTAGGGTTAAGGATTTATGTATTAAACAACTAAAGATTTATTAGAACAGTTTTAAGTATTTAAAAAGTACAGTTACAATAATGTTTTCATTGACATAGATGTATTCTAATCACAATCGTAAGGTACTTTTAAGGCTACTTTTTAACACATTTGTAAAACGGTTAAGGACAGCATGCAAATTGTTTAGGTCCACCTGAGACAAAAAGTGATAAATATATAATTGTAAGTATTATAATGCTTGGTTTAGGAGCAACATGAGTGGGGTTAAAAGGTCCTGGCAGCAAGTGAAGATTAAATATGAAAACATTCTTCAAAATAGTAAGGGTAAATCTAGTTGGAGCTACATTTTTACAGAATTCATTTAAAAACCGAAATCGCATTGCATACCATCTGAAACATTTTTGGAGATGGTAATGAGAACAGAAGACTTGTTTGATGACCACTTTACCTTACATGTACTTAACATAAGGTATAATCAGTACTTACTCGTACATTAATACTGTGGAAAGATTTGCAGTTTACATAATCAGGCTCTGTGGAACCTGCTGAAGCACTTATTCTGACATGGGTGCAGTCTATGGCTCCACTGACATTTGGAAAGCTTTGCAAATTGAATGCAGTTACTAATCCAAGTTACTGATCAGTTTATGATTAACGTGTGGTAAACGACTGGATGCTCATAGATTCAGCACCATCAACTCCAAAGAAAGTCTCCTTGATGCCAAGAATGCCTCGGTGGCCAGGAAATGTGATGAATGTATTTAGAAAGCACTTTAGTGTAATGCAAACCTTTCTAATTTCACAGCACACTGTAGCTTTGCTTAGATGTTCTGCATCCCCAACACTGTAAAGAAATAATCCACTGGCAAAGAAATGCAAAGCAATACACAAAGACTGTGAAAATGTAAGGGCTTTAGAGCAACGAGAAATGTAAGGTTCCAGTAATTTACACAAATATTTAATACTGCGTGTACTACATCTATAGCGCTCGTAAAAATATTATTCTGGAAAATCCAAGGGATCTTTTTCTTTTTTAAAATCTTTATTATGCATCAATTAAAACAAATACAGTAAAACAACTGGAATCCGTCAAACCAGAATCTCATCTTCAAACATTTTTAAAACAACAGATTCAATTAACTCACACCAATAATGATGTCAAAACACAACTATAGTCAATCTAGTAAAACAGTTCCATTAAAATCCAATCTAAAATCCAAGGTATCTATCCTGGGCCACAACACTCGTGGAACCTGTGGCCAGAAAGCTCTATGAATGATCCACGCTCCCTCATCAACTGGATTATGAATAAATGGGTACACCATGGTTGTTCATGTAAAAGCCTTTAATGCATTACTTTTCATTTTATACCTGCATGAAATCAGTAATTATTGAGAGAGAGAGAGAACAGCGGCAGAATATTCCCATCCCCATGGAATGATGTGCTATGAGACGTCACACGGCTTGTCCAATCGTATTCATCAAGCTAAACTAAGCTTCACAACTAGCCTGACACAGAGCAGGCTTGTCCAAAAGCAAATGTTGCCATAGTAACTAAGCAGCACTTCAAGTTCACTGGAACCGAATTTGGGGAAAGTTAGCTGGGATTGATGAAATAAGCCTGGCTTATGAGGTTAGCTCGCGTCGTGGAATACCCCCCAGAATAGGTAGGATTTCTAAAAGCCAAGGGAGCACAGAAAATGTAGTCACAGGCAGTAGATCAATTCCAGGGAAGCAACAGATGCAGCAAACAGAACCAAAACAGGAGGCAGAAGGATAAGTCAAACAATCAGGGTCATACACTGGAAAAACAACACACCAAAAAACTCCACTCCCACTATCGTTTCAGAAATTCAGTTCACAAGGCAACTAAACGGCAGGGATTAAGCAAGGGAAGAACAGGGCAAGGCTGGAAGCTACTTGATAATTAACAAGGCACAGCTAGTCAGTATTCAGGGGAGGATGAATGGGAGTAGGATGTGCATAGCGGGTTAGAGGTAGGCTGGTTTGGTGTGAGCTTGACAGGAATCATATTATTAACTCAGTTTTCATGCCATTGCAGTGCCTCCATGTTTCCTAACCAAAATACAGAACATCATTCTTCTTGAGGGTGAAGACATTGAGTTCACATGCATAACCCAGAGCTGTCCAGGTGCCACAGTCAGGTACAGGTAACATGTATTTTGTGTAATTCATTCTGAAAATTTGAACATTGCCCCTGCAATCATCAAAGAGATGATACGATTGTGGAAATCCTGAGTGTACCTTTGAAATCATCAGCCAGAAATTGTAATCAAAGACAAATGATGTGTTGTTGACCCCTGTAAAAGAACAAAAAAAAAAATTCAAATCCACATCACAATCCAATAGTAAGGGTTCAAACACAGTCTGAATGAACCGGAGCCAAAATAAAATAAATAAAAAACAGAAAATCCAAAGCACAAAACAGAAAGAAAATTAATTAAGCAACAGTCATACGTACACTAGAATCAAAACTGACTAGGAACAGTCAGTTAGCACTGTTCCAACACTCAACCCCTTGCAAGGCTGTACTTGCATAGTAGCTGCTTTTGTGTTCTGCTTCAGTAGTTAGTTAGATGAGCTGCAGGTGTGCTGGTACTCAGAAGAGATGAAACAGAAGCAGACAGGGCATGGCTGGATGGATGTCTTGTTAGGCTAGCAAGTCTGTCAGTAATGTTTAAATTGAGAAATTAACTTGTACTAGTCTTTTTCAAATGTTATACCACAGTGAAATTTTAGAATATTTTAAAAATGCAACATATGTGGTTTATCACTTTAATAATTTTTGCAAATAATTCTGTGCTCAAAAATTCATGCTAATTTTTGCAAGTTAAAAACGTATTTAGTAGAATAAGTTGTTGCACTTTCATATTGAGTGTAACAGACAATATTGAAGCAAACTCTGCCAATGAAGGCAGGACACCCTGGCACCCTACTGATGTCATTTCTGCGAGAAGGGATACTCATGAATTTTTGCTTTCAGTTCTACAGTTAAACCACAAGTAAGATAGACCAGAAAAAATGTTTCTTAGTCCAGCACATTTGTGACTGAAATAGAACTGGATTTTTTTTTTTTTAATTGCTGTTTGTAACTTGTGATGTATTCATTTTTTGTTTGCAATCACTTGATGGTGTATTACAGTCATTTAGTGATGTTGCTTGTGATTTTTTTGTATCGTTTAACAGAATATCATGCATGACAAAAATGATTATCTGAGTATCTTCTTATTAAGGTTAAGAATTAAAAGTGATGATGTCTTTTTCTACTGTGTGATCAGAAAGCAAGCAGGTACAACTCTGTATTTGGAGCATCAGTGGTTTAAGGTAAGCATTATTCAAATGTCGCATATTTTCGTATATCCTTGCAGAGCAAACATTTGAAAAAGAAACAAATATCCATCTTCCAATTACTCATCCTTGTCAGGCTAATTGTCTATAACTAATTTTAAAGACTGAACAATGTAATTTTTTGGAGAAATTATGTTTGTAGATGACGTATCTAAATCAGCAGAGACCTCTAATTCAAATTGCAAAAACAATGAGAACCTTATGCTACTACATCAACCGAGCGTCATGTATTGTTACAGCATTCAGCTGCCTTCCATAACTTTCTGAGGCCCACCACAGAACTGTTAGAGACACCCCTTTATGAAATCTCATTGGATACGCTTAGTAGCAAACCTTCCAAGTATGATGAGGTAGATGACTGTGAATCCTACTGCCAGCAAAGACCAGAAGATGAAGGCATTCAACTAGCAGGGAGACTGAATACTTTAGTAACATTAAACCAAAGGAATGAAGGGTTGGGGAGTGAAGAGTATTATACTAATACAAAGAGCACCTTCAGATATGTTGTTGTTAGACCGCAGTCTACAGAAATGACTGAGTCTTTGACAAGGTCCAGGAAGGTGAAACAAGGACATCAGTCTTTGTCTACTTCTGAGAAAGACTTGTTCCACAACAAGCTGGAATGTATAAACAGAGCAAGTGCTATCAAAAGCCATCATAAGTCGCAGGAGCACATCTCCATGTCAGCCCACTGGATGAGAACACAAGAAAAGAAATATGCTGACAAGGATGAAAAAGGCTGTAAATGCATTTCATGTAATACCTCAAGCAAGGCAACTGAATCCTGTAAAAATGCAAAACTGAGTGTTGAAATTAAAATTTGCAAAAATCTGACACAAAATTCAACATGTGTTTCCACATTTGAGAGTGGAGGGAGAGATCTTCATTCCAGCAGACAAAAGCAGAAGAGGAGCATATTTTTACATGAATGGATATTGAGGACTCCCACTCTACCTGAACAAAAAGAATCCAAGGATGAAGCAAGACAGGAATCGTTCTTGAAGAAAGAGAAAGCCTTTTTACAGGAGAAAAGAGAGACAAGTGTGGATTACAAGAGACAGATTCAGAATACACCTACAGAAGAACTGATACATATAAATGAAAAAGTGTTTCCCTTTGAAGATACTGTAGAGACAAACACAGCTGGGTTCTTAATGGATTGCAAAATTAAAAAATCACAAAATGACTTGACAGACCCTGAGGATACAACCGTTTCCCCCAAAACATATGTAGTACATTCAGAAAAAATACTAAAATCAAGTGATTCCAAAATACTGCCAAATAGTCCATTAAGCAATACTTTGAGCAGGACATCTCCTATTAGTAAACCTGTATGCCTTAAATCCCTGTTTTACAGTTACCTAAATGAAACTGAGGCAGTTGGCACGGTATATGAAGATGGCTGTGATAATTTAAATATACCACAAGATATCATGTCATATGAAAAAATATGCATCCACCCTGCCAGTTCACAATTTTCTATTACTTCATCTGAATTCAGAGAACCAGGGGAAAAAAGTAAAACCCATGTATCAGATGAAGAGGAATACCAAAGATGGTATGAAGATGAAGAGTGCTTGGATAATTTTCAGTATTCCACAAAAGGTAATTCAGTATCTGACAAAAAGCTTTCTGAGAAAGTTTATCGAGGCCTTCCACTAGAAAACCTTGATGTGAGCTCGCTAGTAACACCAAGTCCAACATCATCACTTCATGTGGATACAGAGATGTGTAAACTTCCAATAGATGTAAAAGATCCAGAGTCAAAGGAAGCTGAAGCAGAAAGTATCACTAATAAATCCTCTGCACAAATGAAGGATTGTACAGTAAAATTTACATTCTTCAGTGCCCCAGAGAGAGTCAGCAGGGATTTTATCCTCGGATACGGTTCCACGTCATCTCTTGAATCTAAATCCACAGCCCAGAAATCTAGAAAAACCCCTTGGACTGGTCAAAAAACCATATTATCCAACAGACTGTTGAAAACTGAAAAGTGTGCCTCTTCTATATCACTTCAAGAGCACTTCAAAACTCCAGAGCTCTCCATAACAGAGAAGGTGAAATCAATGGTTACAAGCATCTCTAAGTTACTGGGGAGACAGTTCATTAAAAAAGAAAAAAATGAAGGTGAGTTCCATCTTCTGAGTCTGTTACTATTAATGTAGATAATGATATATGAAGCATTCTCAGTAAAATGCTGAAATCAAGTTTAAATTATGACAACATAAACAACATTTAAAAGATTCATTGTGTGAATTTGTAGTATGTTTCTTAGCTTATTACTTAATAGCTGAAGTCTCATTTCAAATATGCAGGTGTTCATTATGCATGCTATAAATCTTTAATAATTCTGTGTCCTTTTCATTTTAGGAGTTACAATGAAGAACACATTTACAATTTCAGGAGAAAAAACAGGTATTTCCATCTCCCATGCAAGGGATTTTTTTTTTTTTTTTTTTTTTTTTTTCCTAACAGTAAAGATTCCACACCAAAAGAAATTAAGCCTGAGACAAAGAAAGGTTTAAATTCAGCATAAGATGAACAAGAATATATAACATACTATTTCTAAAATATTTTTTTCTTTAAATTTCATGTGCAATCTGAATGTTATTGTGTCATCTAAATGAGATCCCCTAATGTTACACTGTAGAATACAACTGTACATAATTACACATTAAGGAAAATTGAGTAACCTGGAGTACCCAGAGGATAGAATCCCCACAACCTTGAAGCTATAAAGTCATAGTGTTACCCACTGAGCCACAAATATTATATTCTGCTTAACATAGTGTATCATTGCAACTTTTTCTGAGAAAAGAAAGGAAACTGAATTGAAAGGAAGATGTAAGGCTCAGATGGGGTAAGACAAATGAGATTAATAAATGTACAAATTGTAGATTGCATTCATAAATACATAGATATAATAGTAAAGTTGTATGCAACACTTTGGGTACCCCTGGTGAAAAAAAGTTCACAACCTTTGCATCAAACAAACTTAAAACATACTAAATTTCTTCAAATTTCAACACAGAGGCATGCAATCAATGGAATCAAAGTCCTACATGTAGAAATGATGTTGTTTGCTTATGTTCTTTCAGACTCTCATGTTCCCCTCATTGAAACACACTTCCCATCGCTGAAGAACCGTGACTCAGCAGAACAAGCTCCACTCAAAATGTACACCTTCCTCTCTGAGATTAGCAGGTACACATTAAGAATTATCAAGTGTTGGTCAGGTGTATTGGTAGCTATAGCCGCTGAAATTTTATGATCTTGCTGACCAAGACTGTTGAGTATTTGGATGGAATGCTTGTAAAGCCCAACTGTATAAATGCCCTGGACATGAGCAACTTTATACTCCAACAGGGGGCACTTCAGTGTAGTGAAGCTATGTCAAGAGGATGGGAACAAAGAAGTATTTGCAGCAAAATTCACACCTTATAGGCCAGAACAGCGAAAGCTGGTATTACAGGAGTATCACTTGTTGAAGCGGTTGAACCACAGCCACTTGGTACAGCTCCACGCTGCATTCATCACCCCTCAGTTCCTGGTGCTTATTGAGGAACTTTGTGCTGGCCGTGAACTTCTACACAGCCTGGCTGAAAGGCAGGTGTAATTCCTGGAACACTGCTGGTGTTTTGAAACACTCACTCATTTTGGACCATGGGAATATATAACCATAATTTATCATGCATTTTGCCTTGTATTAATTCAATTAAATTCAATTCAATTTTATTTATATAGCACCCTTAACAAGGAGAATTTCACAAAGTGCTTTACACAGTCCCGGGCCTAAAGTTCCCAGAGAGTAAGCCAAAGATGACAGGAGGAAGAAACCTTGGGAGGAAACAGATTCAAAGGAGAAGCCCATCCTCCTTTGGCCATCACCGGGCAGAGCAAGCTCATTAAGTTCATTAATACAATATGAACAACAGTGAGGTAGAACAGTTAGATGGACAACAGCATATTGGAGGTGGCGGTCAAGTGATCAGGTTGAAGAGCTGATTCAGTGGCTTAGATGACAACAAGTCAGTCAGGATGGATAGGTGACAGGGAAGGAGGGCACGGTAGGCCAGCAGGCAAATATGGGGATCTCTTGAATCTGGACCTCTGAAAGAAAGCCTCAGAAAGGGGGCAGGGAGAGTGCATGAGCAGAGTAGCAATTTAAGATGGCAGAATAATTACAAAAATATAGCAAGAGCTCTGGCATAACTTAATATAGCAGCATATTAACTATGAGGGAGAGACCAGTGGTAACACAGGCATGAGGAATCCCTGAACATCAGCACTACAACAACTCATGGCAATGTGTGATGCAGGAGTGACAGCACTGACAGAACAGTTTATCCAAAGTCAATAGCAATGATCCCCACCCAGCTCTACACCTCAGCTTATAGCCTCGCTGGGGAGTGAATAACTATCTAAAGTCTCTGAAAGCTAGACTAAATGGGTGTGTTTTAGACCTAGACTTGAAAGAAAAAGATTGAGTCAGAGTCCCACACTGCTCCTGGAAGACCTAGAACTATGAAAGTTTCCACAGTTCTGGGACTGGAGGAAGTGATGATGTTTTCATCCAAGCACCAAAGTAGCACCTAAGAGTAATTTATTTCAAAGTGCATGTAATGGGTCTTCAGCTGGACTTTTGTTTTACAATGGCACTCTCTAGTGTTCGCTATCTCCACTACACTGTCTATATATATATATTCATGAATTATGAATTCCAAGTGCATCATCAGGGGTACTACAGCAGGCAGCTGAAATTTGGATGTAGGTGCTCACATTAGTTTAGTTCTGGGAAACTCCCTGATGCTTTCTGCAGAAGCCTGCAGACTGCTCATTTAAATAATGGGAATTTCTGTTTTTAACAAGCTTGCACAAAGTTTATTTAAATAGACCCCTCACTCTTACAGAGTATACATACACAAAATGTAATGATCTCGCTGCACATCTTTACTGTGTTTCCTTGTAAACTCTGGTATTATACAGGCACCTGTTCACTAGAGACCCCTTTGCATGCACGTCTACAGGAGTTCACAGATAAAAAGAAATGATCTTCACAGGCTCAGTAAGCAGCAACCGAGAACAAGATGATTTCTACTGAAAAGAAAAAAGTCCCTTCAAACTTCACTAAAATTAGTTTTTTACTCAACAGAACACCTTACTATCCTTATATCTGTCAACTGACCAATGATAAGTTTTTTCAAGAATGGTTTTTGGCCCTGCAGGGACTTTTACATGGAGATGCATGTGAAAGATCTGGTACATCAGATCCTGAATGCTGTTGACTATCTACACAGTAACCACATCGTGCATCTGGATCTCAAGTCAGACAACATTCTGGTGACAGACTGTAACTTTTTGAAAATTGTGGATCTGGGTTCAGCACAAATATTCACCCCTGGCCGCTATATTCCTATGGAGCATATTCAAGGAAAAGCAGAAATCAAAGGTTTGTGTCCCGTATTAATCAAGTCTGTTTTTTCTATTTAAATTTTTAAACATTCACATTTTCCCTAACTGCTTTCTTAATGATGACTAATTAGAAGAATTAGTAATTCAATTTAAATGTCTTTAACTGTTGTACAACTTTCAGGACATGACAATGAATGACCCTGGTTTAAATGTAAGAGTTGTGTATTTGAGTATGGCTCTCCATGTGATTGTTTCCTAAATATTACATAAACACAAACTGGGAACATGAAAAAGACAAACATAGAAAGTTACAAAACAATTCTCCTTTCACCCACATATGAAGCCTGAAACAAATATTTACATGTAAGATGATGGTCATATATCAGACATTTAGGCAAATTGCTAGTGATTTTAAAATGTAATTTTCTCTCTTTTTTTTTATCAGATTTTATTGTCCTTCCCAAAGTACCAGAAATTTTGGAGGGCCAAGGTGTAGGACCTGAAACAGACATTTGGGCCATAGGTGTTCTGGCATTTATTATGTAAGTGTGCACATACCATGGGTTTTATTGCTTTAGTGTAATTTGTTTACAGTGGTAGGGTTATCAGAGGGACTAGGGCAGTGTGGTTCCCAGAGTCAGTTGAAGTGAGCTGAGAAGCTTATTCATTCACTTTACTTGCCAAATCACCATTCCCATAGAAAGGAGTTTCATTATTCTCTTGGTCTGGACCCCACACCCACTGTAGCTCTTTCCATGACCCAACACCGATTTGGTTTTTTATGTGTTTTCCCTAATTCTGATACTGAAAAGGTAATGTTTTGTTTTGTTTTGATTTACCTTTCCCGTCTCCACATCATGTGGTACTGCTCCTGGCCAGACCAAAATTTATAATTATTTTTTCAAAGACAAATAATTGCTATAGTAATTGCATTATAATGTGGTTTCAGATTGCCAATGAATGTCTAATTTATTAGATTAGGTCCAGCAGATGTTGTCTTTTTTGGCACCCTACCCTTAGGTTGAGTGCAGAAAATCCCTTTCACTCCGACCTCCAGTGTAAAAGGGATCGGAACATCCAAAAGGGGAAGATTCATTTCCGAAGGTGCTACCCTGGCCTTTCTGAAGGAGCCATAAACTTTATGAAGAGGACTCTGAACAGCAAGCTCTGGTGACAAAGGCACTGAATAATTACACACAACCCTTCTGCATAGTTAATTTTTAATGAAATATATGTTGAAATCAACAAAGTAATTGGTATCCACAATTCTTCATACCATACTCCATTTAGCAGACACTTTGCTTTTGATTTATAACTTAAAAATATTTTATACAATAAAATAAATGAAAATCCCATGAGCAAAATTATTAGGATGCCATATATGTTAAAATGAATAATTGGATTATAATGCTATCTCAAGCGGACTACTGTAATTAGTGTAACAGGTGTCATAAATCTTATAATCAATCTGAATGGAAAAAAGTCTTGACTCAGCTGGTTTGTGTTCATCACAGCGAAGATGGATAAGAAAAGGAAATAGCAGAGAATTGTCTGAGGAGGAAAGGAAGAAGGTAATAGCCAAGGTTGGTCAAGGTAAAGGCTACAAGAGATTCATGTTCCTGTGACCACTGTTGTTAATATTATCAGAAAGTTTAAGGTCCTTGGGATGGAGCCAAACTCCCTGGATGTGGCCACAACAGAAAAATTGACCAGAGAATGAACCAAAGAATAGTTCAAGTGGTGTAGAAAGAACTAAGGAAAATGTCAAAGCAGAGTCAGGCTGACCTTCAGGATCAAGGTACAACAGTTTCAAGTTGTACCATCCGTTGCTGTCTGAATAATAGTGGGTTCCATGGTAGGGCTAGGACCCAGAAAGTCTCCACTTCTGAAAGACAGATACAAAACAGCCCATCTTGAGTTTACTGAAATGCATGATAACAAGCCACAGTCCTTCTGGGGCAATGTCCTTAGAGAAGCCATAATGATGCTTTCAAAGAAAAGAATGTTATCCCTACTGTGAAACATGGATGAGGCTCAGTGTGCCTTGAATCTGTGCAGGGCATTCTGGAGTAAAACATACTGCCCAGTGTTGGAAAGCTTTGTCTTAGTTGGAGGTCATAGGTCCTCCAGCAGGATAATGACCCACAAAGCACATCTAAGAGTACCTAAAAATAGCTGATAAGAAAACACTGGACAGTTCTGAAAACGGCCTGCTCTGAGTCCTGATCTAAATTCAGCTGAGTATCTATGGAGAAAGGTGAAAGTTGCAGATGGGAGAAGAAAGCCATTGAACATAAGAGAACTGGAGTCATTTTGTCAGTTGAGAAGCGTAGAAGTCTCATTCAGAGGTAGAGAAATGCTTGGTTGCAGTTATTTTCCCAGATAGGTGTGCTACAAAATATTACATTAGGGGTCTGAATAATTCTGGTCGTGCCATTTTCATTTGTTTCTTCATTTAAAATAATGTGTTATCATAAACCAATATCAGTGTCTGCCCTTTGGAATAAAGAACAGGGGATGCCCATTACTTTTGTCCATTTCATCTTATTTCAAACAGAAGGGGATGTTTTTTAAAAAGTGGAAGGGTATCAATACTTTTGCCCATGTCTGTGTAAGTTTCTAAGTTCCATTGAGTTCAATAGTATATCAACACCCTAATAATTCAAGAACTGGTGTCTTTCATGGGCAAAGAAAAATAGAAATGGAACCAACTAAGAAAATATTAATAGTCTCTTGATAAATTGACATTAACATTTTAATTAACTGGGACCAATTCAATTGTGCTAACTAATTAACTGTGTGTCTATGATGCCCTTGTTAACTATAGGTGTAGTGTTTAGCTAACAGATTGTTCGATTTTCACAGGGGGAGACCATCTGCTGCAGAGTGCCTCCAGATTCCATGGATCCAAGGTATGTGTGAGCCTTCCAGACGTCCTGACTCTATCATCTGCTTTTCTACAGACAAGCTGCAGGCTTATCTAAGGGAGCTGGAGTGTAAGAGAGAGAAGAGCTGTACAAAAGTGGAGGTGCCATTCTTTAACTAAACAGCTGAGGACTCTGGGGTAACAAGAAAAATTATTAAATGAAACATAAAATGGTGAAAAAATACAATTTATTTGTTTATACTGTATGTTAAACTGTTTGTAGCTTACTGTAATTGAAACTTCCCTGAACACATCTCAGAATATGAATTGGCTTACTGAAACAGTAGGCCTACAGTGTGGCCAATATGTCACAGTCTCAGAACTGTTATGGTACAAACTGATTTTTTGGTGAATTTGATGTTACTTGGTAGCCAATGTTATGAAAGCTCTTGTGAAGTGTGAACTATCTCAAAAGTCAGTTTACACACCGTGAACTGGTTCATGTTCATTTCTTCTAAAATTTTTTTGAGCTGCGTAAAATGATGTTTTTGTCATTTGGTCAAGATATGCTTCCCTAACATGACATGAACTTTGAGAGCTGATAATTTTTTGAAGAAATGTTGAAATTAAATACTTTTTTGCAGTTTTGTTAGTTTGTAATTGTTCTTTTCAATGGTATAATTTTGTAAAAACATAATGGATAAGAAATATTGATACATGCATGCAAAGTAGAGGTTTTGTGCATTTTGATGTCATGGGGAATAAACATGACAAAATGGGGGATGTAATTATCTCGTCATAGTTTATTTACTTTGTGGACTAAAAGAAAAATATGAATGGATCCTGTGAGTGGGACCATTCCTCTTAAAAAATATATTTTTTCTAGTGTACTCGTAATATTAATATGCTAAAACTGAGAGTGAAATTTTTGATCATTAATTACAATGCCAAATTTCAGTAGATCACCATTATCATCACCTAGCCTTAGAAAACTCTTTGAGACTACTTTGTTGATATAAACAAATCAGTATTGTCACGACCAGCACATCGGCGCGAATAACCATAAGACAACACTGGTCAAGAAAAGGAATGCGCAAGAAAGTTGGCATCATCACGTAATAATTTTCCAAGGCGCAATCTTGGTATGACGTACATAACTTGGAACCTATTTTTTGTGTTTAATGCAACCCCCTTGTTTGTCTTGACAGAATGAATGATGTTCACATTCATGTTCATTAGTTGCAAGCTTATTCCTTCCGTGTGTTCAATGAATGGTGTTCATTTAGCGTACTAATGTGCAACACTGTTGGTAGTGTAATATTTGTGTTATAACAGGCTATTAAATTAGTTCTTTTTAATATTATTGTTGTTACGCTACTCATTGCTAAAACCTGGCCCATAATTTTGTCATCGTCCATAGGCTTATTTATACTGAATGGGATTGATAAGTAAATACTACAGTTTGAGCATAAACATCTCATGATTCACTAAAATAAAAATGCCATAATCTTTTTAATTTTAAAATTAATAACTTTAGCACAGAAACATGGTGACTCAGAGGTTAGATCTGTAGCCTGATAGCTTCAGGGTGATTCACACATCTGGCTTTGTGGACAGAGTTTCCCCCTGGAGTCCATAAACACATGGTTGGGTGAAGTGGTGTCTTTACTTTGCCCCCTAGAGTCTAAGTGCAGATTCTGTAACTGTCATCCTGTCCTCAACATCCCCTGCCTCATGCCATGTGTTTCCTGGGATAGGCTCCAAGCTCATTGTGTATGACTCTGGATTGGTGGTAATGAAAGATGGATAGATGGGTAAAAATAACAGAAAGAGTACATGTATAAATAAAAAAAAAATATGCAGAAATGTACAGCACTAGTCTTTTACTTTTTTATTTATTTTATCTCATGTTTTGCCGCTGTCGCTCTTGGCTTACTCTCTAGGGACCTTGAACCCGAGGCTCTATAAAGCACTTTGTGACCATGTTCCTTGTTGAAAAAGCTATATAAAATAAATTGAATTGGACTATGTCATCAATAATTGTTTATTGAAGCATTTCCCAAAATTATTTTTGGCAGCTGTTTTATTGCACCAAGCATATAGCAAAAAGTTAAAACAATCTGAGGACATTGTAACAGGCAAGGAGGCACAAGAGACAGAGCTGTAGAGAAAAACCTTACAGGGGTCCAGTGTATTTAGGGAACAGCAAGGGAAAAGATGCAGAGTGCAGGTGACGTGGGGAGTGATGCTGACTTCTATGTCGGCAGTTCAGTGGTCGAGAGGTGGTACTCCCCTTTGGGGCCTTTCCGCATTTCCTACCAATAATGCAGGTTTTGACATGTGCCCAGGGAGATGAACCAGTTCCCTTTCTGTGGTGATTAGCCAGCACATCCTGTTTGCATTCTCGATAGGTGACTCCATGGTTGTGGAGAAATTGCGGTAGTTGTCCAGAGTTGTGGTGCTGATTCAAATATGTCATAATTATCAGGCCACACAAATAACCTGTTGCCATGGAACAGGTCAGTTAGAGGAGCCACGACTATATATAGAGTTCTTACAAATGGCCTGGTAATATCCAGTCATTCCAAAAAAAGAAAAAAAAAAAGACTTGAGTAGAGATGATTTGACCGGGAAATTTATAATGGCACTTTTTTTAGCATTTACAGGAAACACTTGACCTTATCCAAATTGTTCACCCAAGAAAGTAACAGTGGCTTTATCAAATTTGCAATTTGCTAACATTAAGGTCAATGATGGGTCTTGCAGGGGGACACAGTTCAATGGTTAGTGCTGTCACGTTGCACTGCTGGGGTTGGAGGTATGAACCTTTCCTTTGGGGTCATCCTGCTGTCCAAAGACATACATTGTAGGCTAGTAGGTGTGGCTGAATTGTCCACTAAGTGTGTGCATGACTGTCCACCTCGCAAATGTTGTGCCACAAAATGTCCATCCTACAGGAACATATACCTGACCCCACTATCCAAATCACAGTTGGGTTTCCCAAGAACAACGTATATATGTATGGGTCTCTGAAACATTCCTGAAGCATTGCAAAGCTCAATAGGCAGAACAGTATGCTGCAGAATTAATCAGGGTTGACAAAGAGGAAATTCATGATGCATGTGGAGTTAAGGGAATATGCCAATAAAATTTAAGAAAATCAAGCTTTGTCAAAAAATGGGCAGAACCAACCTGCACTCAAGAGGTTCAATTATAGCCAAAACAGGACACAACAGACCTTTTGGAACAACGTGGTTAGGGTTTCCTGCCAGTTGGCATGCAGGACATGAAAGGCAGTGTTTAATAACAGCAGATTTTACACTAGGCCAAGAGAAATATAGTTGCATGTTCTGTTATTCCCCACATGGGCAAAACTAATATTTTGGGCTTGGTAAATATGGGATTACACAGAGTACAAAGGCTATGAGACAGGACAGGAGACAGTATGACTCTTCTAAAATTTTAACTTGTTTTTTTTTGGCCATGATTTTGACTTCTCTGGGGATGAGGCTCCCGAGGGCTTTCCCCTATCTCCTTCATGATGTGTGCTGCCTTAACTGACTGAAAAATAGGACTTGTCGTTCCTATCTGGAAAGGGAAGGGTGCTCACCTGCATTGCGACAACTACAGGGGAATAACACTGCTCTCAGTCCTGGGTAAGGTCCATGCTACGATCATCCTCAATACGGTTCATGATCACTTGCTCACCTACCAGTGACCAGAGCAGTCTGATTTTTATGCCTAAGAAGTCTACCATCAACCTCATCTTGGCTCTGAGGGTTCTCATCAAGCGCAAACGCAAATATCAGCAGTTTCTTTTCAGCCTTTATTGATCTTCATAAAGCGTTCAACTCAGTTGATTGAGCTGCCTGTGGGACATCCTGAGACTTCGCGGGATCCCCCCCAAAGTTGCTGGATGTCATGGACGGCCCGTACACTGATACTATGAGTGCTGTGAAGAGTGGAGGCAGAACCTCTGCATCCTTCCCAGTTGATTCTGGGGTTTGACAGGGGTATGTTCTTGCTCAATTCAATTCAGTTCAATTTTATTTATATAGCACTTTTAACAAGAAGCACTGTCACAAAGTGCTTTACATAGTCATGGGCCCACAGTCCTC
>JAACJT020000735.1:0-18034 GCA_009936485.2 Gymnarchus niloticus | reverse complement strand
AATCTCTCTGACACAGGGACTGCACTTAATTTCGTTGTACTCGTTACAATGACAATAAAGATATTCTGATTCTGAATAATTAAGAGAGTTAGGATAACCTTTTTGGGCCTTGCGCTGGCGCAAAGTCTGTTTTTTCCGCCCTCAAAATAGCTAAATGATTTGGATACACCCATAAATGTTACTTGTGCCTTGCACTTTACAATTTGCGATAGGTCATCAAAATGGAGCCGAAGGTGTTATAGAAGTGAATTTGGCTATAGACAAATGCATATACTAATCATTGTCACAGAGGACAAAAGAGAACTAGAGCTGCATTGCAATTTTTCTAAACAACAGAGAAGGCAGAAGTAATGACAAATCTAAAAAAAAAAAAAAAAACACTTAATTCCCGTGTAAATTTAAAAAAGTTTACCCCTAGGACATCCATCCATCCTCAATCCCTCCATCAAACATTCATATTAAGAAAACATTGCTTATACTTCCTCTATCAGAAGTTTCAAAATTCAGTCAAGTTTCACTGATATGGGAGAAGAACTAATTTCATTTGAAATCAGTGAAACTGATAATTTGACATGACAAGCCTCTGATAGAAGAGGTTCTCTGAAACACTCAGGGAGTGTTAAACAATTCATTTTAATTAATGAAATTGTAAACATAGAACAGAATCAAAACAAGCATTACTCCGAACTGGGCCATTCCACCCAACTGCCAGTGGAAACAAACGCTGTGAAATACAGGCAACTGATGGCACTGATGGGTTGATAGCTCAAGAATGAGATATGTGATGGAAGACTCAATTGTGGAGGACTAGAGAATATAGTTTGATGAAAACTGACCCGGAGACAGGAACCAGGAAACCAGGAAACGGGACACAGGAACGGAAATGAAATTCGACTCTGGCAAATCAAGATCTTGGAAATGCGACACAGACATATTAAAAACAGGAACCAGAAATTTGGCCAATTAACTACAGTTAGTTTTGCGCAAGTTAGAAAATGTGGCCAAGTAAATTTTGTTTTGAGAACAGTGAACAAGACATAACCCTAAGCAAATTACACAGCCTCTGGACACAGTATTATTGGGATAGGGTACAGTAACGAGGAGCAATATTGTTTTCTCTATAGCAGGCAAGGTGTTAGCCCTTGAGGTAATTTGGTTACAGGTATGACAATGGCATTTGTTGACTTTTTATGGTACTTTCAGGGTGTTGTAATTTTATTCCAGTATGTTGCTGTTAATATGCAAATCTGACAGACTCTTAAATACTGACTTTCAGTATTTCAGAATACTCACAGCAAGAAAGGAGTAAAGACAAACTTCCAACCACATTTGGTATTTGCAAATTAAATGAACTGAATGCAGCCTGTGGGCCTACAGCACTCACATATTAAAATTGCCAAAAGCTATCATAGGTAGAAATGCAGTTAACACATCTACACACTCTCTGAGGGCAATGTATGCATTCTTTTGCCATAACCACCATACCGATGTTTCTATTGCTACTTGTAGTTGTCTTTTAGTAATTTAAAGAAGGGACAGGTTTGTTATAAAAACATTATGTTAATTCTTCCAATAGCGATAGGAGTCGGACTGGAGCTAAAATATACACAGGAATGCAGAAAATATGACCTTACAGGAAGGAGCTGTGGCTGAATTGGGAGCATGACCAAAAGACCTGTATTGAAATGAGCTTCAGAATTACTAGAGGAGTAACAAAACAGACCAGATCAAAATTTGCAATACAGTATATCAGAAAGACTGTGTCGCAGATTTCTAAGAGAAAAATTATGCTAAAGGAAAACTGTACTTACTACTTACATGCATATGCTTTGTGTTCTAAGCTGAACAAAGTGCCAGTCCATGGCACTGTTTTTCTGTGGAAAGCAGTACTCATTCCCTTGATTGAGGGGCTCATTCCACAGCAAACATCCCTGACTTCTGTAATGAATAAGTTATCAACTGGTGACTATAGCCAACTTCCCTTAAATTATGCATGAGAAACTTTGGAACTCATAACGAAATTCAAAGCATTTACATGACCGACTGAGTGATAAAGTATTGGGAATCTACAGCCTCTCCCACAGACAGAATTACAGATACAAATAATGTAGCAGTCTTGTGGACTGATTGAATGCACATATTCCTCTATTTCAAAGTATGCTGGTATCAAACCTACAAAGAATTTTCATACCTCTGTACACTGTAGTACTTTTGATGGAATGCTTTACTCTGCTAAATGTACGAAATCCTTCAATAACTTTGTCCCATGAAATGATCGTAGCCTACCCCTACCGCAATGGTTTGAATACATAGTATCATGAAAAGCTATGGTCTATGTATGACGTCATCTGGCATTAAAGCCAGCGACTGCCATTAATCATTCTTCCAATGTGGCCTAATGTAGACCAGCAAGTTGCCACTAAGAGGACAAAGAGCAGAGGCTACAATCAGTGACCTATCCATCTGATGGCTGCTGCAAGAAACAATATTAGAAAATGATAACACCACTGAATCACATGCAATATGACAGGTGACAGGAAGGGTTAAATACTACATGAAGGATGCAAAAAAGTGCACATGGGTGGCGCATAAAATACATTATGACACTACAGGTCTGCTTGTGTTGATAAACTTAGGACTGATAAAAGAAAAATGATGAATATGCAGATCAGTAAGTCAGTTATTATACAGTATCCATGTATTTGAATCTGACCACCTTTCAAGTACCTTTGCTTAAGTGCAACCTTACGGTTACAGATGTGTCTTTCCACAGCAGCAAAGCATTTTAACTTTTGTGCACTTTAAGGCAAAAAGTTGTATAATTCTTTAAATGTTGCCATACAGTAGTGTTAAAGCTTTTGCATGCGGTCTGAAGTATTAAATGTTATGTTATGAATAGAAGTGGCTCTTTAGCCCTAACTGAACATTAAATAAAGAAAGGAAATGTAATCAATCTTTCATATTCAATAAACTGTTAGCCACCCATGCAAAACTGATTTTATTCATTGATGCATGTAGGTTTACGTTTCAGGCCTTGCAACCAACAATTCAGTTTGGGGTAGGTCTGGACATGCCTGACTGAGCCTATCCAGAACATTTGTAAAAAAGGTATAAAATTAGAAATGTTTTAAACTGCTGGGAGTGAAAAAACAATTGAAAAATCACTTGAAGAACTATACATCCTGCCCAGGGTGTACTCCAGCCTTGTGGCCTATGCTGCCTGGGGTAGGCTCCAGCCCCCTCGCAATCCTGAATAGATTTAGTGGTTTGGAAAATGGATGAATGGAAGTTGATCATTTATCTGAGCCATTTTTTCACAGCTTTCATAAGCTTTTTTTCATAAATATAACTAATAATAAGCCATATATATAAGATTGCAGATTCTTATATAGTATTACGCCTACGCTGAGCCAGTCACGCCCAACATGCCATTGTTCCTCATCTTCTGAATATTGAACTCAGCTGTTTGTAATCAATCTGTCTGTAAACTGCCTCAAGTTCCCCTGCCTCAGTGTGAATTATGGCGTGTTTGTCACTGTGCTGTGTGTTTCATCCCATGTTTTCGATTACCTGTGTATGACTGTGGTTCGGTTCTGACTCTGTTTTGGTTTTCTGGCTTATTTGATTCTTGTTTTAGTCACTTTGTCTATGTTTTGCTTTCCTGGACTTTAAAATCTGTTTAGCCTGAACTTTGGACTTTGTTTTGTAGGTAATGTGTTGTATTTGTTTGTCCTGTTTCCTGAACCTCCTGTGCACCGTCCTTCTGCCTGTTTCAGGACCACGATTTCTGTGATTTCCCCATTATTAAATGTCATTATCTCCACACTTGGTTTTGTCCTATTTATTTATTACGCATAGGTCAGCTGACATCTTTACATACTTCATCCATTACAAAATCAGCAGGCAGAGGTCAGTCTGAGAAGGTGGAAATGTTTTTTAAAACTTCTGTTTTCCATTGCAAATACAGTTGAAAAAAATAAAAAGTAGAGCTTGCAGGCATTTTTCTATCATTTTGCAAAAAAAAAATAAATGAAAAAATTTGCATTATTTCTATTTTTCCTGTGTCCTGATTTCCATTTAGGAGCACAATCTTTATAATTGCACATTTTCTCCCCTTATAAAATTAAAACTAGAGCTCTCTCAATGGTTTCTCCCTTTTATTTCCCCATTTTTTCATTTCAGAGGTTTCTGTTCAGCTAAGTGTCTGGCCCTGCTGACTTATCCGTCATCAAAGACATCTTGTTTTGCTGGGAGGGTATGAATGAGCCTCAGAGAATGGATTGCTGCAACACCACAGAACAATAGCAGCCAGATGACAGATGACCACAGTGTAGCTGACAGAACACGGTAGTTAGACTGTTTCTTGTTCAACTGTGGAGAATTATTGGAAAGGACACAGAGTAAATGTGTATTCTTTGGATCAATTCATTCATTATTAATAATTATCAGTATTAATTGCCTGTATTGATTTTACTTCAAATAATTTTTAAATACTTTCTTGATTGGATACTGGGAAAAACCTCAGGAAGTTCAAAGTCAAGTGGTTTGCCAAATTCTCTGGCCATGCCAGATTCTAAAAAGCCAGAAAGAAAAGGTGTGCATGTTGCAAGATTTAATAAAAAATAAGAGTGATACAGTTTGCTGTATTGGTCAAGGTCAGTTTCATGGCTGCCAAGTAACATGGTCAAAATGTTTATGTGTGTCCTAGGCACAGAGGAACATGATGGAGAAAAAAAAGAAATATAGTTGATGTTTTTGAAATAAAGCATATTGATGGCACATATAACTCTGCTTTGGCATGTTTTTTTCTGTATATAAATTCTGAAACTGAAGGGGCATCCCTTAAATCTTTGAGCGAAAGACACCCTAGAATATGTACAGTTTTTGCTGCCTTTTACATCATTACCAAGTATGCATTTAAATCATTTTCTAGTGGCAAAAAAAAAAAAAAAAACAACGTCCTTGAAAATAGGAAATGTGTCCCTTATATAAAAGGGTTTTGATAAAGTCTTTAAATGACCTCAGTAATTTAAATCTAGTGTGAATTTACCATGTCAGTGATGTTAACTGATGTTCACCATAATTATTCCATACCAAAATATCTAATGGTTTCCATCTAACATTGCAGCCCTTGGGTAATTGCAATTCCATGCAAAT
Source organism: Gymnarchus niloticus (assembly GCA_009936485.2). Taxonomy (NCBI): domain Eukaryota; kingdom Metazoa; phylum Chordata; class Actinopteri; order Osteoglossiformes; family Gymnarchidae; genus Gymnarchus; species Gymnarchus niloticus. The sequence continues at coordinate 12,877 of JAACJT020000735.1, read as the reverse complement.
TCATCTGAGTGTGCGTTCATCAAATTCACACATCAGAATATTGCAAGCAGAGTAATAGCCACTGTCCTATGCTGAAGGCTATGCATTATTTCTTATTCTCTGTTGATGGAGACAGACATATCACACCAAAATGGTCCTTTAGAAAAGTTTCCATTAAAAGGAGCCAAACAAACTGAAAGATTTTACATAAATAATATAAAAACCAGACGTAAGAGTCAAAAATTGATCAGGTTTATTTAATGCGGAGCTATGGATAAACAGAGAAACTATGCATTTTTCATTATCAGTTACTTGACAGGCCTGCAAAGCCATTAGGGTATACAGTATACAACTAATATTCTTGGCCTGATATGAACTCTGTTTAATTCAATTTAATTAATATAGCAACCTTTGGATTACAGCTTCCACAAGCCCATAATAAACAAGTCCACAACCAAAAAAAGTTAAAGTGGTAAAAATCAAAATCCCATTAAGATTGAAATGATTCAACAAAATCTCATATTTTAGTTGGGATGAAACAGATAAAAGGTCAAATGGCACACTGACCTCCGTGGGAAGGCTAAGCTAAGTCAGAAATGGTATGGGAGTGTTAGGAACAGAGAGTTGGGAATGGGATGTGACCTTCGGTTCAGCTCATTGTTAGGTCAGTCTTTGGTGTCACAGTATCAGTGGTGTGGGTTGAGGTTGATGACCATATAGCTTACTGTCAATTGATGTTCACTTGGAGTGGAAGACGTTAGGGTTAGATGTGATTAACCCAAGTAAAAAATAAAAAAAAAAGTGAAAAACATGGGGTAGGTATAACTGCATGAACAGTGGTATCCATCCATGGGCAGGGGTTGAGGGACATATACAGACAATCAAATACAACAGGCAGTTTAGAGATGCCAGTTGAACTCTATGCCTTTGGACTTTGGGAGGAAACCAAAGTGGCCAGTAAAAACCTGCACGACACGGGGAGAACAGGAACACTGAAAACTGCACTTACACAGTCCAGAGGTGAAAGAGTCAAACCCCTAACCCTAAAGATGTGACGCACCGGTGCTATCAAACCAACATCATAAATATATGCCAAATCAAATCAGTAGGTCTTTCTACAGTCAAAGACCATATACATCATTTAAATGGCTGCCTGTTCCACAGACTCAAAGCCCTAAAGCTGAACACGACCTGAATAGTATACATCCAGCAGTGCAATTAGGTAAACAGGAAGGATTCTGGAACCTGTCTCGTACCCAGTTGGAAAACCAGTAATGAGATATGAGAAGGGATCTAATGTGATCATATACTCTACTTCTGGCTATAGTTTTTGTTGTTGTTTTGAATTTACTGTACTGCAGAGAGTATATATGTATTCCCTTCATTCATTACAGTAGATGCACCTCCTATACACAAATGCACATTTTAACTTCTTCGTAAATGAAAAATAAAATGGTAGTTTTTTCAATATTTATGAGCTACGGGAAATATAACTTCACAAAGATTGTTAACATGAGTTTTTGAAATGTTTAAGCCATTACAGCTGACAAAAATATATTTTTATCTATAGTCATAGGAGTTTTGCTTTTAAAGTTATATAGAAAGAGAATTTTGAAAAATGTAGTAAAAATAGATAATGATTTTATGAGCAACGTGTCATAACATATGGTTTAAAGGTCAATTTATGTGCCATCAACATGGAGATGAAAATTAATTTTATCCTTTTATACAATATTTCCACATAACTGCATTTAGAAAAATAGTGGTGCCATGACTGATTAATCAATTAAAGATGCTAAAGCAAAAGAAGCAATAAAGCCTAAATAAAAATAAATTAAAAAAACAATAATTAGCAATAATTAGCTAATTTCAGTTTTAAGTAGCTACATTGTAGTATTCTATGTTTCCTCAGTATCAAGATGATGTAAATCAGTTTGTCATGGTCATAAGGTGAGATGCAAACAATTCTAAAATGATGGTATACAGTATGAATGTTTGGTTATGGAAAATCAGAGAAAAAGTAAATAGTAAAAGACCTTATCCCACAAGTATCCTGCCCCCAAGCAGAGTAAGAGGAATGGTTTGGGAAGTGGATGGACAGACAGACAGACAGACAGTCAGATAGATAATCTGACGGCCAGGGTTACAGAAGTCAGTTGTATTCTGCTGGCATTAGCAAGACTCAAAATCTATTATTAGATACCACCTTCATGTCATTAGGATAATATGGGTCGGTTGACAAAAAAGCCTTTACTGAGATAATCTAAAACGAGAAGCTGTTAATGGCACTGAAACCTGGATTACAACCTGGTGCTTTGGTGAGATGAATAAAAAATAGATCTTTTCAAAAACAGGGCCGGCAATAATTGTGGCACTTAACATACATGGAAATAAATTTGTAGTGTGTAATTTTGGATGATTGGTGTAAAATATAGTCCACACGGTAAGAAAAAATATAGCATGGAACTAATAACATTTTTCCAGTTTTTTTGCTCATGTGATCAACAAAGTGTTTATAAAGTTGTGTCAGTTCTGAAATGCTGTCATTCCGACGTTAAGTCAAGCATCCATCCATCCACGCCCATTTGTTTTCAACACTACATCTCTGGAATTGTAAAACACACCTGCAGCTAAACTTAATTGGCATGTTATAAAAGCAGCTAGTTTTCAACTGCTTCCTTGGGAAGTATCCAGTGTTTTCCCATCTGGTTTACCTCTTTTGTTTTGGCTTTCCTTGCTTCACATCTTGTAACTTGGATTCGTCTTTGGACGTTTGCCCCCTGCTGCCCATTATTGATTTTGTGCTTTTTTTGTCTGGATTTGAATCACACTTTGGATTTGCCTGAAATAAAGTTTTTGCTACTTCACTTGGATCCTCGTGCCATCCATTCATTAAAAATGCATATAGACATTTTCAATACGGACCCTGTGGTGTTGCATTTTTCTACTTTCTATTTCAAGAAATTTTAGGCATTTTCCCCTTTATCCCTTTCAAGGCCAATGAAATAAATTTATTTTCTGTCTTCCGTAAAATAGTTCTAAAGTCAGCTGCCCAACACTTAAATTAATGACAATATGCATTGGATACTGTATCTGCAGAAATGTGATAACTGTAATCTATTGTTTTTACATAGATCTATGGCATGTCCTTTTAGCTGTGGCCTCGGTGCAAATTGCTTTGTATTTTGCTTACTGATAGAACTGTTAATAAAACTAATCAGGGCAGAATGAGAATGGAATTTGACATAATTTCATGTATGGACCGAGAAAATGATCAATATTATTTCAAAGATTTTTTTTTTCTCAAGTAAAAGTTTATTGTTTTGGAAAGAGATTGCTTATTGGATTATTATGCTGACCAAGATTAAATGGATCTGATAAATTTGAAAAAAATGTTTCTTTTATGTTTTCTTGTATTATCCATGGCACTAAATGTAATTTCTGTATTCTGTACAGTACATCACAGAAATTCAATTTAAAATGATCACATTTGAATCAGAAACTTTCAGTTTTTTGTAAGGTACATTTATTCATTTTGTTCTTTTTACGGGTATATACAGTAGGCCTAAATAATTTTTATGCCTTAAAATGTCCAGACAAGTAAAGAAGGTATGAAAAAGCAAAAGACTTCTAAAAGTACACTGTATGCCTTTACTCTGATAAAGCCTTCACTTTTCTTTTGATTACTTGAAAGATGTTCAAGCTAGTATGGCACTAGCTTATTCGGATACATACCGTATTTTGTGACTAAAGCATGTTTCTTTTTCCCAGTCTTACTGGCCACAGAACAAAATATTTAATATCAGGCCTTTTTAAGGTGAAAGAACATTGTTTGTTTTAGATATAATTAAAAAACCTACTAACCTGTCACTAAGAACACCAAGGTGGATAACCAACCCTGCCAAATGAGATTCTCCGGTTGCTTCCATCAAAAATGTGATACCCTAAGATATGAACCGTGCTAATGTGGAACATTGTGATGGTTTTTCCCAATGCCTAGCAAGCCAATATCAACCAGCATGATATTAACCCTAACCCAAACCCTCAAATTAGCGCTATGTTCCTACCAGTGAGGGCATGCCTTGCAGGGCACAGGGTACAGTGGCTCTGAAGTGCAGATCATTTTTACAAAAACACCGTAAGAAATTTGAAGGCAAAATTATAAATCAGAAAGCCAATGTCAAATTTGGAAATAAAATAACAAATCATGGTCCAGCAAGGCAGCTTAGATCTGACTGTGGCACAATCTTCTTTGGAGCTACTTGAGACCTGAAAATGGAAAAGAACCTGAAGGAGCACCATGGTGTCCTCAAATACTCAAATGAACGTGGATGCACTTACAATGTAGGTGTTTACCAAGTGCATCTCATATGGGAGGTGCATGGGAGTACGTTTGGAATAGGACACAGAATCCTTAATGCAATGTTGTTGCAGAATATGTGTGTATTTTCATGGCCGAAGTGTCGACCATCATCAATGCTAAGTCGATTGTCCCAGTCACCTCTGGCTCAAGCTCATCCTTCCTGTTGACCTCTTCAATGTTGCTTACCCAGAAGAGCGGTCTGCCTGCCCCATCAGGAGATTTCCCTGAGAAGGATCAAGAGCCAATGGAGACAGGTGAAGGCCCAGGCAAATTAATTCTGGAGCTGCTGGAAAAAGGAATATCTCCCAGTGTTGCAAAACAGATATAAGTGGACCTATGCACACAGGAACATGAAAATAGGAGGCATTCTGGTCATGTAGGACAGTCAGCTGTCATGCAATGATTGGCCAATGGGAATAGTCACTTCTGTCTTCCCTGTTGGTAATGGAAAGGTGTGAAAGATTGAAGTCAAGATGAACTCTTAAGGTAGCATTAGAAAGTTCTGCAGACCAGTTTCAGAGGTCATTCTTCTTCAGCCCAAAGAGAATTGTGACAAGGCAGTTTCTGTAATGATAGTGGCATCTATAAACACCAGGCTAGAAGTATTTTGCCTTGGGATTGTTTGCATTTTCATTCAGCAGTTTAGCGCCACCAGTGACCATTTTAAGTAGTGTAGTAATTTCTGTAGTTTAAATGAATGCAGTTTCAGCTAAAAGCTGATAAATTCCCACCTCATGGATTATAGCAGATTAAAATAAATTGTTCAGTTCTGTTTGAAAACAGCAATGGCTGTAAGTTGCTTATTTTGTTCATTATTTTTGTATATTTTTTGTCTGAATTTGTTAGCAAATAGCCTTCACCTTCTTCTATTGTATATTGTTACATAGTTTTGCAGTATACAGTAAAAATACTTAAATTGTGATAATCATAATATGTTTAGGAATGTATTATATTGGAAAATATATGTGTAGATTGTGTATATTATTACACAGAATGCATATCTGTGTAAATTATATATACGGCAGGAAAAACTGAACTTTCTTTTCTTTTTTTTTTTTACTTTTACACTCCTGTTTCATTATTGTAAAGCTTAATAAAAAAGCTAGAATGCTATTTACCTGACTTTCATTCAGAGTAAATCTTGGATAGAGTTTGGGTGGCTGTCTAACTACTCTGAAGCAGCACAGCCACTGTACAATGACTTTTACTGGTCTGAGTGTCACCGCTTCACTTCCTTTCCCGGTGTGGAATTTCACCTGTGTCCCATACATTTAACAAAAAAAAAAAAAAAGTTTTTTGGTTATCATAATGCAGCTTTTTTCTGCTCGAGAGCACCCCAGAAATTCCAGGATTTTTTTTTTTTTTTTAACTTTCACCTCACTGAACTAGTAATTTTAATTACTTAATTCACTTTATGTGGTATTGATTAGCCAAACAAGGTGTACTCATAGTTGATATTCACCAATACATTTATATATTGGATTACATTATTAAATTCTGTTGTGACATGAAGAGATATATTACAATATGTAAACAGACACTTTGACAGACATAAATGTATAGTTTTAAATCAAAATAAACATAATTTAAACATTTTCTTTGTTTGCCTGAGAATTTTTCCCAGTTCGGTATATTCTATATGTCTCAATCTCACAAAAAAGCAGTACTGCACTCCATTAATCTGACATTTGTCTTAACAGCAGCAGATGAGATGGCATGAAATGTGCCTTTAAAATGTCACAAATGTACTGGCAAGCATTATCTTTATCTTTATATAGAGGAAACAAAATTAAACCAACTTTACCACATCATACCACACAAATTTTACAATGTGATAAAAACTTAAATGTTACTTTATCTGCCATTTCTGTAAGTACAGGTACATTGGAATGTGGATTTCACATATTTTTGCTCTCCAGGAGAAAAACACACACAGGAAGCTTGGGGTCTGCATACAGGGTCAACCATTTATCTGGCACCACTGGAGCACCTTTGGGGTTAAGGTCCTTGCTCAAGGGCCCAATGGTGTTATGGGCACTCAGTGGCAATTCTGGCTTTCAATTCTGAAAACACCACAAAGTGCCACCCCCCTGAGGAAAAAAAAAACGCAATTGACAAGAATTTTGTGGAACTGGCGGCAAGTAATTTGTACAAGCAGGGGTGGAGTGATGGTGAGTAATTTGTGTGTGCATGTGGGGGGTCATTCCATGCCAGTTGCCCATCTTACTCATGCCTAGATCTGTGCCTTTGGGCAGTTTTGCTAGCTGTGGGATTTAAACCAGTGACCTGCTGGTTCCAGGCACAGACAATGCATCTGTACACACTGCCCTACAGTGATTGCTTAGTAGTACAACAGATTGTCTTTGCTTTGCCTTACTGGCCTCACAAATATAGTTCAGTAGGATTTTTGGCCATTCAGACCTGGTTAAATTTAATGTACAAAAATATTTAAATCCATCCATCCATCCATCCATCCATCCATCCATCCATCCATCCATCCATCTCCTTTAACTGACTTATCCAGTTAGGGTCACAGCGTACAGCATGGTTAACCCTGGACAGGACATGAACAAGTCTCCAGTTCCCATGCAATGCTGAAATTCATGTTATGTTAACTGAAAGTCAGAAAATAAAACAACAGCAACAAAAGAATCATACAGTTACAGGGTTTGCCAGAGATGGCCAGAAAATCTCCCATCTTGCAAGGAAAATTAACAGCTGAACTGTGAGAAGAGATATAAGCTCACAGCAGCAAAGGAAGAATCTCGGAGAATTTCATTTTATTTTTATAAGCGAAGTAAAACATCCATCCATCATCTAACTGTTTATCCAGCACAGAAGGCCTGCAGTCTAATCCAGGCAACATAGGACAAGAGGCAGGGGTAAACTGAACAGAATGCCAATCTATCATAGGGCACACACAACAAACAATTTTGAGAAGGCAGTTTATAATATAGTCTAACCTAGCTATGGAAGGCAAAAGCGACCTGGAGTACTCTGAGAAAAAATGGACAACAATGAGAGAACATGCAAACTCCACACACAAAAGGAATGGAGAAGATTTAATCTCCTACCAGGAGAAGGAGTGGAGAAACAGTGCTACCTACCCAGCCATTTGATATGAAACAAGAAATTGTTACCTGACATAACTGCCAATTATTTAGAATGCAATTTTATTTAATTATTTTTAAGCCATTTTCCATTATTATGAATTAGAATCTGCCCTCTGTTTAATAAAAGATAACCTGAGTGAGAAAAACCACAAAATATTGATATGTATTCCATTTAGATATTAAGGATGGGTACAGGGAACTCATTGTCCCCAAATGAAAAGCAGCTGCCCCATTATAACCAATTACTGATTACATCACCTTTAGCAAGAACAACTGCATCCAGTCAGTTCCCATAGTTATTGACTGGTCTAATAGCGGAATAATTTTGGGAGTAAAATCCTGCATACAAACTCTGCCTGACAGAGTCATATTTTTGGATTTATGAACAAGAGCTGGGTGACACAGAAGTTAAGTCAGTGGTGTTGCTTCACACCTCCAGGGCTGAAAGTATGAACCAGACCTCTGCTGTGTGTGTGTGTGTGAATGTTGCCTGTCTATGTGAGTATGAGCCCTGCAATGAACGGGCATCCCACCCAGGTTGTACGCCAGTCTGGGGATCTCTCTGCTCCCTGGGATAGACGCCAGAGCTCCCCACACTAGCCTGTGTGATATGGTGCTAAATAACTAAAATTAGAATGACAATATGAAAACAATAGCTGTAATACAAATATGTACAGTGTAGTTTTATCATGGAAAATGTAATAAAAGGATTGAAATAATAAAAGGATTTAACTAGATTTTACTGATCGTTGGCTATTTCCCCTTCTACTGTTTTCCTCAGGTAATGGCAAATAACACAGTGACCACTGGGTGAAAATATCAGTACACATTAGATAAGTTTTAATTAGGACCTTTTGTATCTTTTAAATACAACATTCCCAGTAAAGGGATATTTTAAGACAAACCATTCTTATATGCATATGCACATTATGAGCAATAAAAGCAATCTACCTTCCTTAGACCCGAAACGTCAATCCCTTTCAGACTGCCTTCTGTGAATTTACAGTAGCTGATTGAGATGAATTGCAAACGGTTTGTTCATCTTAAATTATACACATTGCTGCAAAGATTGTTTAATATTGTGGAGATATTTCACAATATGATACACGGTCGCATTGCCATATACTGTAAATGTGTTTCGATCCAGTTAATTAATACCCCTGCAATAGAAAAAAGCTACAAAATGGGAAAGGAAGCAGTTAATTTTTATTATTAATAACAAGCATCCACTTATATGGTGCATAGGGGCCTGGAGGCTACCTCAGGCAGCATTGGGTGCATAGCTGGAGAATATCCTATACAGGAGGCCAGCCCAACACAGAGGACACACAGACACACAAACTGGGCATTTTACAGATAGAAATTCATCTAACTCCATGAGGAAATGCACAGAACATGAGGAAATTGTGCAAACACACAGTCACGGGGTAGGACCCCTGCAGATATGAGGAAGCAGTTTTATCTATTCTACTGTGATGCCACAACAGAGAGCAAGACTAATAATATTGTCATAATTTTGTATATTAGAAAGTCAGTGATAGACTTTAAACACTATGTGCTATGGATTAATGTTCTGCATTATATTTCTGAAACAATACAAATCAGTCTGATTATGCAGATTGATTAGCTTATTATTCTAATAAATGCCTTTTATTTTTGGTGCACTTGCATTATTATTCTCTAGATTATCAAAACTGAGGATGTGTTTCAAAATTCAAAGTGTGTATTTGCATATCTCATTTGCCATTACAGTATTTGATCCTTGTCTTATAATCTGTGTGAGTATTACATTTTGAAATAAATGGTCATGCTTGTAATCCATCTCCTATCACAGAAGGGCCATATCAGTGTACCTGAGGAAAGAAAAAAAATATTAGAGAAACCAAGCAAAAATGGACACAGACACACTGACATTGAACCATACTGTAATTTGTGGGGCTCCAGGATGATGATAGGATGTGTGGTTGCCTAGTTAGTGCGGCCAATGGTTGTCAACTACAGCTTAATAAGGTCTCCTGTGAGCCGCAACAGTCGAACCCGCAGGCTGATTACGCATGGATGGAATGACTGCTTAGGGTTGGTTCATTCTCAAACAAGCCATTGCTCTGTGACACCTTCCCCATCCTCTTGCGTAGCACACAGAGCAACAACATAATAAGAAAATGTGAACAGAGACTCGGTCAGGTAGCTGTTCCGGTCCCCCCTGCGAGCAGCTCTACTCCACAGTCTTACGCGGGTCATTAGTAGACAGGAGACAGCCGCATAATGAGCAAAGGGTTGACAGCTGTCTCCACGATTCAGCACTGGACAGCTCCTGCCTGGATCTATGCGTGGGAGATCCTGCCATACTGTCAATTGGAGCTGTCCCATAGTTGTCCAGCATGGAACTCTCTCCTGTCACACTGCCCCCTTTAAAAATAATGCTGCTGGCACAAAGTGGTTCACTCTATACTGTGCATTTCTTGCTGTTCTTACAAAAGTATGCTACATTTGCTCGGTCAGTAGTAAGTAAATGTAATTTAATATTTTAACGTGAAAACTGTGATATTAGTGTTATACAATATTTCAAGTTCTTACATTTAACATTATAGTGGTAGCTGACAAACATAAGCTGTTAATTGCGTAAGATTTGAACTTTTCATGTGTAAAAACAGATTGCACTAAAATCTGAATGACTGATGTTTTCAAAGTCTAGAATTACTAACTGGAGCTACAGAAATAAAGAAATTCTGCAAAAATACTTCAGAATATTATCTTTGTACAATTTTTTCCTAGGGATAAAACTGACTTGTACATGCATATTTGCTCCCATACTGTAATGATTCCAAACACAGTAGGATCCAATTACAGAATCATAATCTTTAATCAATGTCAAAACATGCAAGATTTCCAAAAGCCAGTGGGACATCAGAAACGTAGATGTGGTCACAGGCAATGAGTCAGAATCCAAGGTAGATCAATCAGCACGGCAAACAAAATAAAACAGAAGGCACAAACAGAGAGTGGAGAACTTTCAGGGATCATACACTGCCAATGCTCACAAGTATAAGGACCCGCTCAGTAAAGGTTCAGGAAACACAATACCACACAAGGAGGCAACTGAACTGCTGGGGTAAAGTAGATGATTGAACAATGCATGGCTGGTAACTACTCAGGTGATAATGAACGGGGCACAGCTGGTCAATACTCAGGTGATAATGAATAGGAGTAGGTTGGGCATGGCTAGTTGAACTGGTTTGGCTGGTTTGGGGTACACTGGCTTGGTGTGGCCATGACACATACCTTCATAGTTTAGTAAATTTTAAATTATCCATTATTTAATAAAGGCAATTTACTATTTCATTTATTTATGTCAATGCTATATTAATTTATGGTTAACTTTTTGGAATTTTGAGCTGTTCCAAACATTGGTTATGGACATCAAGAAAACTTTAATTTTCTTGTGTATTTGACAAATATTATCTTTAGAGATAGATTGCAGGATTTTGAAACTGCATGTAGGAAAACCAAGGAGAGGACCTGTATTGAAATAGACAGGACAAATCCCAGTGCAGAGTGCACTGGATTTATAAGGTGGAGTAAAAATAAGAATCACAAGTTGAGGGCAGGAGAGATAGTCAAGAAACAAAGGAGATCCAGATACAAGCAAGGACGTAAAACTGAAGTCTAGAAAGGAAACTCCAACAACATAAGCAAAAGGGTTCAGAAATATGAGCGCTAAAACGAGAGATAGAGAGACCTTCCTTGCCTGGGACAAACTCCAGGGTGGCAAAGACCTTGCTTTATATAAGCAATTCTAGAAAATGAATGCATGGTATATGGCATACATTTTCAATGGCAATACATCACATGTTTTTTACATGTCACATTACTTTGTTACGGAAGATATGTGAAATTCTCAAGGATCAGACGTCAATAGATTTCTTTGGCCGTAAGCTTGATATGCAGCATTTTTGCGAAGAATTCTCTGCCTCATTTTACCAATATGATATAGCTATAAACAAAAGAAATTAAATATCTGATCAATAATAAACAACCCTGGAGGGTGACAGCACTGGCCTCATTTTTGTATATTTATTGAAGCCTTTTCTATCTTTTATGCTTATTCGTTCACTTTGCTGTTGTAGACTATGGGCCCAGTTCTCCCGTCAGCCACTTAAGTGATTTATCAGAGTATCTCTATATCTGTACAGCATCTCCACGCATTCCCCCATCAGCTGAAGTGTCCCGCCCCCAACTTCAGAAAGAAGGCGGGTTTCAAGAGAGGCAGTGCAAGCTCTCATATAAAAGGGGAACACCAACAGTGACTTTGGCTGAAAGTAAAACATGGAATATGGATTTTTCAGTGATAAAACAAAACAAATCAAATCTAAAATCCACAAAAACTAACAGTTGGACTTTGATGTTGAAACATGCTGAAGACACAATGGAAATATCTGACTACAATTTCAAATCACTTATTTAATTTGGCACTGCCTAGAATATTTCAGTTGCTATGCATTTAAAAAGGCCCAAATGCAGATCTTTCCATTTATGTTTTAGGTCAGAAACGTCACGTTTGAACGTCCATACTGAACTAATGTCTTGGGCCATTTGCTCCCAGACAGGTGCCTTCCACTGTAGGTTAGCCTTAAGCACTCCTGATCTATATAAAATATTGTAATTTTTAGACATTGTGCTAACTACACCTTTCAGCCCTTCCTCACTGAAATTTGTTTTCCTTTTTTTTTGTAACAGGAGTTGCCATGATTAGGTTTTTTTCTGTATCTCAGGTGACTTTTTATTGCTGATATAAATGCTATGTCATAATGCCTGCACAATGCCAGGACAGTTATTTTAAGTAAAGTCATAATGTATTTGTTGACGTGTGTCAACTGTGCCACACGCCTTCTTTTTGATACACCATGTTGTTTAAGTGACTTGGCAGCAGATGGAGATTCCTCTTTGGGATCAGCTTTTTTCCAACTAAGGAATATAGCCAAGGTTCGGAAAATGTTGTCCTTCGATGATGCTGAGAAACTAACTCGTGCTTTTATCAGCTCTAGATTGGACTATTGCAATGCTCTGTTTTCTGGATGTAACTCAGGATTGTTACATAGATTCCAGCTAGTGCAAAATGCTGCAGCAAGAGTGCTGACTTAGACTGGGAAGTTTGAACATATTAGCCCTTTATTGTTATCCTTACATTGGCTCGCACTGACTTTAAAATACTTTTACTTACCTATAAGGCCTTGCATGGCTTAGCCCCAGAATACTTGACTGATCTTTTGGTCCCTTACTCCCCCCCCCCGTTTGCTTTGCTCTCAGGGCGCAGGTTACTTATTGGTTCCAAGAGTAAACAAAGTTACGCTGGGCTGCAGAGCTTTCTCCTACAGAGCTCCACAGCTGTGGAATGGTCTTCCCGCAGCGGTGCGGGAATCTG
>JAACJT020000734.1:0-18043 GCA_009936485.2 Gymnarchus niloticus | reverse complement strand
CGATCCACTCGCCCCCCCGGCCCCCCCCCTCCCCCCCCCCCCCCCCCCCCCCCCCCAGGTGACCCACACTCTCATAAGCCTCACTGATTAAATGCTGACCTGGACTCCAGTGCCTTGCGTGTGTGCGCGTTTGTGCGTCCATGAACACAGTGCCTGTGTATCTTTGCATATTGTATGAGTAGCACTAATGAAAGAAAAATATGTATACTGTACTGTTGTGCTTTTTTCATGATTTTTATCTTAAAGGGTGGATATAAACTATGGAATATGCTTTTTTTTAAATACAATTTTTCATATACCACCTGCTGGTTAATTAGGTGTCAGCATCCTTAATGTCCCTCAGTCACATTCCTGTTCTGAGCATGACAAGGGAGACATGGGGCGGAGTCGTATTCTGAGAGGTCCTCATGCAATGCATGCTGGGACCTTGTGGCAGACTGACTGCAAGGCCGTCCCACAGGACTGCGATCCGTCCTTCGGCTGCCTTCTCCCGCCCCCCTCGTTCCTGCTTCTCAGAGACGTGCATCAAGTCCTGTCTTACGGTCTGCTGAGGGTGTTGATCGTACATCTGCCACCCTCGCCACCTTCGGTAACGGTGATCATGTGATCATCACCAAGTGCCCAGAGGTGTTGATGGGGTGTCACAGGCGTGGCTGGAGAGTTTGACATGCTAGAAAAAAATAAGGGGGTGTGTTCATGTCAGGCCCTTTTGTTTCGGCGTCGACCTGGCGTTTGGTTCTTACCAGGTGCTAAATCTCCGGGGGGAGGAGTGGTGTGTTGTCATGCACGGATTCCTCACGCCAAACAAAGCCGTGTTTTTCTTGGTTTTCAGGTTTGCAGAAAAAAAGCTCTTGGCAAGCTGCTGCTTATTTTTAGTGGGAAACCGCAAAGCCTGTCAGGATCAGCCCCCCATGAGCATCGCACTGAGCACCTGGGGGGCTGACCCGCTTCCACGTCGGTGCCGTTCCGCGCTTCCGCGGTACATAAACAGCCGCGGTGACGAGTCTGAGGTGCACCCAGAAAGATATTTTAGGGGGACATATGGGTCTGTTTTGGTGTGGTCTTTCTTTAGGCCGGCGTGGTGTTTTTGTGTGTGTGAGGGTCCGTGGGTGGGGTGTTAGTGTGGTTTTCTGTCATCTGTATCCTTGTTGAGCTCCGTATCTATGTGAGAGCGAGAGAGAGCGAGAGAGAGAGAGAGAGAGAACCCTTCTCTGACAGCTCGCCTGCTGTTCTCGGTCCCTCGGGCCTGCGTGGCTTGCCTCACTTTGCTGGCTGTGTGTATCCCAGGTCAGGTACCATAGGTGGGGGCTGTACTGATGGCTGGTGCAGGGGCTTAGGAGGCTGCGAGTGAAGATGTCGAGGAAGTCGACGTCTGCGTGCGTTTTCTTTGGAGCCGAGCAGAACTGTGATTAAGGACCAGGGCTTTTCCCTGCTGCGTCGTTAGGAAGGATTGTGTCAGCACAGCTGGTAACGCTGGATCCGAATGTCTGCTAATCAGCAGAGACGAAAGGGCCGGATGTGTGGACTAAAGAAGAAGAGGGGCGATTAGATGTCAGAATGGCAAATTTGTGAGTCTGCACCGACACCCGATCTCCGCTGGCACTGTGCCACCTCCGTTGCCTGATGCCCCTCCCTGTCATGGGTCCAAGAGGCAGCCATGTGGTGATGGGGGGGGGGGGGTCAAGCTCTTGTAGTTGCCTCACTAATGACACGGGACTCTTAACGTGGTGACGGGATGTCAGTTGGTTGTCGGCTCATTAGTAGAAACAGCTGGTACGGTGTTCAGAGCGGTGCACATGCATGTTCAGAACACGCACTCACTTAAAGGACACACCCAGGGCGCGTAGTTTAATCTGCGCAGAGGGATCTGAATCTCGGTTTGCGAAAGGGGTTGCAGGTAGCAGAAAACAATCAATGGCTGGCGGAACTGCTGTCAGGATTAGATTCAGGTTTCGAAATGTTTTGTTTACGTTTGAATAATGTTAACTGCTGCGGCTGATGCTGTGCACGTTCGGTTATGCGGTTGAGAATTCGCCTGGGACTTAGGGCTGTGTGCGTGTGCTGACAGGCATGACAGAGGCTTATGTCATGAGGGAGCAACAGAAGGTCACACGAAAGGCGTGTGCTGAGCTGCAGTGCATGCAAAGATGTACACATGACACGTAAACAGGGCAGCTTGCAGATTTTATCTGTTTATACAGCTAGATATTTTACCATGGCAGTGTAAGTGAAGCTGATAGGTTACCTAGTAATATGGTAGATATAAGCTGTAATTACCAATTGCCATAAATGCTGGTGTCCTTATAGGCAGAGACTGACTGTAAAATTCATTGCAGGTACTAAGGCAGGAGCAGAGTGTGTTCACCTTGTGTAGGACAAACACACACATGGTGTAACACACTCCGAACGGGGGGGTTAAAGGTGGGAGCCAGTTGGCTCCAGACCCGGCCCTCTGATTAACCGGTGGCACCTGGGGCTGCGTCCCGCACACTGCTGTCTCTCCACAAGGGTGGTGCAGGTGGCTCCTGGGGTGCTGGGGATCTGGGAGCCTATAAAGATGTCAGCCTTGCTGGCTGTTTGTCTTCCTCTCGGCCTGACTCCGCCCCCTGCCGTCGGGGTTCGGCTGTGAGCTTTGCGGTTCAGGCCGTCCGCCATGGGGCTCTCTGCCTTAAAATAGAAGTGGAGCCGGTGGGTGTGAAACAGGGCACCTTTTCCTTTCACTTCCCTTGATGTGCTTTTGTCCTCTGGCGCACTGACTCCGCCTCTGGCTCCACCTCTGTCATTTGCTCCTCCTCTTACTGTAAATCCAGGGGTCTGTTTCCTTCCCCATTTAATGGTCTTTCCATGTTGTCTGGTCCTTTCACTTCCACCGTCTGTCCACCCCCCCACCCTTTCCTCCGCTGGTGTGGAAAACAAGGTGACCTCAGACACCACAGTGGGCTCCTGCCTGCCTTCCCTACTTGGCTTGCCACACAGACGCAGTCTTAACAAGAAGTACTGGGTCGAGGCCAGACTGGAGCCATGCCCTTTAATGACCCCTCCCAACTCTGCTCCCACTTGCCTTCCCATAACCCCCTGCAGCATCTAGGTTCTGTGCCTTTGCTGCTGGCGCATTTTGCATTCGTTTGCCTTGAGGCTGCGGATTCAGGCTGACCTTATTGCTGTGGTTGTGTTTGTCTCAGTCTGTCTTTCTCTGGTAGATTCTTCGCTCCCGTCATGGCTTCTCTGTCCGTCACTCTGTCTCTAATATACCTCGTCTTGTCTCTGTCCTTTCCACTCCCTGTCTCCAGTGCAGTTCGACGGAGGGGACTGGGAACGCCCACGGCCCCCCAGGCATGGTCCAGCGCTGGGGGGGGACCCCAGGTTCCGCAAGCCCTCCGGACCCCAGGTGCTGCTGGGGGAGCGCGTGGACCCCACCCTGCCGTTGGAGAAGCAGGTGTACGTGGTCATCACGCCCCCCCATTTGTTCTCTATAACACCTCAAATGCTTCTAAAATGGTCGCTGAACAAGAATCTCCCAGTGGTACCATTTCTGAGGTTGACTGATGAAGGTTGAACACCCACCCCCTCCAGGTGGTACCATGGAGCCCTGAGTCGCTCCGAAGCAGAGTCTCTGCTCACCTTGTGTAAGGAATGCAGCTACCTGGTGAGGAACAGCCAGACGAGCCGCTCCGATTACTCCCTGTCTCTCAGGTACCACCTCAGTCTATTTCTGTCCCCCCACCCCCCAAGCCCACCGCAGTCCTGTTGTGTGGAGTGAAGGTGAAGCCCGCATTCAAAGGGCAAATGTTCCCCCGTTCCCTCAGCAACCCCTGGCCCATGTGCCTGACCCGTCCGGGGACCTGACCCACTGGGTCACTGACCTTTGCACGGAGTGGCCCTCGCCAGCCGGCACTGGTGCCCAGGCACGGTGCTGCGTGTCACCTGTGAGTGGGGGAGGGGAGCCCTGCCTGTGACGTCCTTAGCGGGTTCCAGACACCCGAGATGTGTCCACGTGGAGCTGGCCCACGGCCTCACTCACACCTACGCGTTTAATCAGCACCGAGGGCACGTCGATGGTAGTCCGTTTCCCCAAGTCCATTTCCCACCAATTTGCCTGACTCATTTTCCCTCCAACCCACTTATTACATGGCCTTTCTTTAATTTGTATAGGGGTACAGGGCTTTGAGCCCCATATGTAGCAGTTGATGCATATCAAAGGCATGGAAGTCGTCTCTCTCTCCTCCTCTTTTTCCTGGACAAAAGGTGATGGAGAATTCCTGCTCCGGCACTGCCAGTGGTCTTTGTCCCCCGCTCGTGAGTTTCTGAAGGTGTACCACGCTTCACGCATCGGGGGGGACATGAGAGAAAGGTTCTGCTCACTCTAATGACTGACTGCAGCTGGCCAATTAGAGCCCTGTTCTCTCCCTCTCTATAATTAGAACAACAGCTGGGCGGCCCTGGCTTAAAGGGGAAGTGCACACCCATCCAGTTTCCTCACTTTCCCTCACCAATGTCTACTGAGATTTGTTTCGGTCACTTCAGCCCCCCCCCAGCATCTGCGTGTTTGGGTGATAAATGTCTGAGCGTTTGTCTTAAAGATGCTATTGGCCGCTTAGTAAGGCAGTGTTTGGTGAGTGAATAGCTGTCTGCGGCTGGTGCCTGTGGAGAGAGACACGTCCGTCGCTTTTCTCACCCACGTCGTGTAAATTTCCCAGCAGCACCCACGCCCTTCCCTCTCACCCTTCCAATTACCGTCCTGCCCTTAACATTGCGACGTTGCCATCACCGAGGGTCTGGGTCTCTGACTACAAATACCATGATGTGACCTCGGTCAGTTCCCCTTTCCAGCTATTGTGTGTGTTTGTGATTGTGTGCCTCACAGTGCACCGGTTAGGCTGCCAGGTGAAAGGGTGCGCCTTTGTCGTCTGTGTGTTCACACGAGTGTGTCTCTGTCTGTCTCTGGGATAACTGCTAGCCATTTTGTTTAAAATCCTCACCCTATAGCTGTACAAAAATGAGTCTGACTAGACAGGTGTGTGTGTGGGTATATTTAATCAAACTTCACCTGGGCTATATGTACAAATGTGGAAAATCCACTCCACGTCTGAGAGTCCCCATGTAATTTTAATACACTGTTGGCACGATTCGAGTCACCTCTGCATGAGAGGCAGTGTGAAGGGTGTGTGTGGGGTCGTGACTCGGGACCACGTGTTGTTTAATGCGTTTTAAAGTTTAGTCTCCACTTTGTTCTGTTTTTCAGGAGCTGCCAGGGATTCATGCACATGAAATTCACTTTGTCCAAAGACGGCAAATACATCCTGGGTCAGAACAGCCCTCCATTTAACACCATCCCCGAGGTCATCCACTACTACACCACCCACAAGCTGCCCATTCGAGGAGCTGAACACCTATCCCTGCTCTTCCCTGTGATGGTACAGACTCTCTGACTGGCTCTGGACTGCCAGGTGCATGCTGGGATATAACTATAAAGGATTTACATTTTTACTGGATGAGGGGCCACCACTCCCCCTTGTTCCGAGCAGCAAAATCAAGCAGAACTTTTCTCAGTGTTTGGACTTCGATGTGGCATCATATCAGACTGTGAAGTGATTTTCCAGCCCGTTAGCAAACAGCAGACAATGTGGCCCGTGTTTTCTCTTCCATGGCCACCCTGTCGCAGGTGGAAACTTAGCCCAGGTCTGACTGTGATCCTCCTGAAGTTCTGCTGCGTCACTCAGATTTGAACTAAACTTTAGTTTTTTTTTTTGTTTGTTTGTTTTTCTCCTCTTAAACTGAATGTAACTTTTTGTTCAGTTTTATCTCTGATATCTGATTGTGTTCGGTTTGACTTGCTGCTACTGTGCAAACTTTCACCCACTACGATGCCCCAGCACGATCACTTCTCTCCATCTGCAGTAGTCTTGTTGATCACACACACTCTAGACGGTTCATGGACCTTCAGGGGCCACAGAGCCCACGACACGGGCCGTCAGACTTACTCCCTACCTGCTTTTGTGGAAGTCTCCATTTGTGTTCCCTCTGTTTTGAGAAGGGCACTCATCGTTTCCAAATCACAAATATTTCAGCCCACGAAAATGTTTCACCGTTCATATTAAGATCATTTATCATTGTCATTTATAATAACAATGATAGTGATCATAGTGGATAGATGCAAGTTATTTGTTAGAACTCTACTTAATTTGGACTAAGTGATTAATATAACTTCTCTGAATAGTACTATGTCCTCATTTCCATGACAGCAGCAAACCTCTGTATTAATTAAATTACTGTAACTATTGTTGTGTTCAGTGCTGTTTCGTGCTATGACTCAGCTGTGAATTTGTCATTTCCCTAGAAACCAGGCATAAACGGGTCGTACTAATTAGCTTAAGGAAAGGCCTGAAAAAGTCACGTCCTGTGGAGGTGACAGCTGGGCTCCTGTTCTCAACAGCAGATCCTGGACTGCCTCTTCAGCACAAATAGGAGCATCACTTTGTTTGTCAACAAAAATCAAACAGAACTAAATATGAAAAATACCATTCACTTTTTTCTTTTCTAATGTATTTTCGCCTAAACAAAACTAGCGTCCTGCGAGTCCACACACACACAAACACTTTGGGCATTTTATAGATGCCACTAAGCCTTCAGCTGGTCTTTAAATACAAACTCTACACACTCAGTGGGCAAAAGATTCAGCCATCCAACTTAGCATAATCATTAGATCTTGAAATGAACACAATTCTTTTAGGAAAATTAAGATTAGAAGATGAAATGGTGTCAAAACAATCACCTGCTTTCTTGGGGGGGTCAGTCTGTTGTGAAGTAAACACACCTGGACAAAGAGAGCAGCGCCTTTCTGTGGGCGTGTCCATTAACAAGTTTCCTGTTCCTCAATCCCAAAGTATTGTACTGTTGAGCCTTTCAGTGGTGTCTCTGTGACTACGTATATCAGCTCAGCATGTGACAGGAGGTTTATTACCGTGCTAACAACAGAATGCAGGAAAAAGCCTGTCTGTCTGTCTGTTTGCACAACAGCAGGTGGCCAGATAGACTTCTCAACCTGATACAGCTGATGTGACAGCGGCCAATGGAGGGAGCCAAGTAGGACCGTAGTCTGTGTTGCACACACACACAGCAAATCTCAGAGACCCTTCCCTTGCACAGGTCCTACCTGGCCATCTGCGCCCTGGGTACAGTGGGGCTTTACGCATCGCAGACACAGTTCCAACATCCTGCTCCCTCCCAACAAATAAATATTCTCGCTTTGCCGTTGCTCCCCAACCTGCATGAAAAGAACAGTTACAGATTGCTGCCCATTTCTGCTCAGGGGAAACCCCCTATGCTCATGTTGTGAGTGTCACCTTATTGAAGATGCTTACAGTGCCTGTGTATGCTGCGACTCCTCTGGTTTTAAATCACGTGACCAGTTTGGTGGGTGGGGTCCTTGGCACGTTTGGCTGTCCATCCTGTGCTGACTCTATCAGTTATTTTGCACCATGATTTGAAGTCATTAGGGAGTTGGTAACCATACACCAATCCTAGTTTCATTTGTTACCTTTGAACTTCTTACCGCCTGCCCTGCCTATTGTGTTTCTCAGCAAGCGCTATTTAGTGACTTGTGTATATTATACTTTTATAGTTATTTTGTTTTTATACTTTCGCACAAAAGCAGAATTTTAAAGATGAAGTACAAGTGCTTTATTCAAAGATTCAAAAGCTGACCCCAGCTTGCAGCCTATCAGGTTTTTAACCACTGTACCATCTAATGCTGGGAATGTTTCCAAACTGCCCCAAGGGTTTGATGACCCTCAGTTACCAGCCTTATGGACATCACTGCCTGGGAGGCAAGCGGATGACACGAAACCTCATCACCTTCTTGGCTAATTAAATCAAACCTGCATGTTCCCTGCTTTATTTCTGTGCATCACAAATTTAACTGACCGAAGCAGGGACAGGAAGTGGCTTTGGGGCCATGAGAAAACTGCTGGCTTGGAGGTACAGCAGAGGCCAACAATAGTGATAAATTCAGCTCTCAATCCTTATAAGCCCCATAAGCCCTCATAAAACCATGAAACCAGTCTAATCCCACGCCTTCCACAGAAATGCCTTTTTGTCAAGCTGCTCGTGTGCCACCTTGCTGTAGTCTCTAGCGGTTTAACCTACATTTCTCAGATCAGACCTGAACTGGTGCTGAAATGCTGGTACATCTCTTTGGGATACATGCTTCCCTTACAATTTCCTTAGCCTTATCACTCTTGACCTTTGACCTCTGATGTGAGCATACAGGCGCCAATGCGATGGCTGCACTAGCACCATCCAGATGGCTTCTGTCTATCTGCTGTGGAACACGCGCAGGCTGGGATGTGGACGGCTGCCAGTTGAGTGCTGCGGCGATGGCAGTTGGTTACCTTTTTTTTCTTTTCATGTAGCGGAAGATATGACGAGCAGCCTGAAAGTCACGTCAATGACAATGAAATTGGCTTTCGCCCGTGTGGTTGGAGAGCGTTCAGGTTGGCTCTGCTGGCCCAGACGCCATCCTACCAGGTCTGTGGATCCGTGCCCGATGCCCACAGTCACGCCTGAGACGGAGCTCCAAGGCTCACGCGTGATGCTAATGGAAAAGTTTTGATTGTTTCTTCCTCCCGGGGGTGCTGCCATTCTGCAGTGACGGCCGCTGATCTTCTCAGAGACTGCAGACAAAATGGGTGAACAGAATCCCTGTATAAAACAAATCAGTCACCTGACACAGGTCATTCCCAAGCTGTACAATTACAACATTTAACTATCCTCCTGATCAAGCATAAAAACCAAGAATATATGAATCGAGGATGGTGTGTATTTTAATATTTATTTTATGTTACTTAATATTTCAGACTCAAAGTTATGGAAGATTTTAGAGGATGGTGTATTTTTCTGAAGAATGGACAGTTTTGACCTTTAGCACAGGTATAAATTAAATAAATGATCACACATTCGCTGTTCTTAAAGCCAGCCACAGTCACCAAATACTGCAAAAAGGTCAAATGAGGGCCTCAGATGAAACGTTATTGGCTGCAGTAGTATGCATCGAGTCCTGAAGGACCCCTTATTCCATCTCCTTTCTGCTCCGGTCAACCTGTGTTCATCTTTGCATTGTCTCTTTGGCTTTTATGGTCTTGGGGTTTTGTGAATGAAGAGGATGCACAGGAACAGTGGTTGTGGTCACTGGCTGGTGGAGAATGGAGCTTGGGGACAGAGAAGTTGTTGTATGATTGTTCTGACAAGTTGGTTAAATCTTTTCACATTTCTCTGCAGTCCTACTTCTCACATGGAGTAAATGACTTTTTATGGGGTGTTAGCTTGTTTGCTGTTCAGAGAGGATACGGTTAACAGCTTGGTTTAATATTTAGGAAGGCTCCGTACCAATTTTTCATGGCTGATACCGATATCACGACCTTGAATATCAGCCAATACTGATGTAATGGTGTCTTTATTTCTGCTTAACTGTTCAGCCACTTGTATGTCATGTGTAATATAGCTACAGTATGTAAAAAATCCTCAGACTATGAAACAGATTCTCTAATCGCCTAAAGGACTAATTATGAAATTTGGCAACGTGATACGAGGCTTGCCTTTATATTGTATTCGAAAAAATTTTTCTGATAAGTGTTATTGATTCGCGTAAGACTGATGCCGATTCTCAATATCAGATTGGCTCATCCCTTTTTTAATATCAAATTTTACATCAATATTCAATCTTTATTTAACTCTTCGTTAGCAATCCCAGCTGCTCACACCTCAGTTTGTTTTGGAAAATTGGGCCCAGCCTGAATTTAGGCAGCCCCTAAACTCATGGTGGGAGGGGGGATCTAATGTGGCCTGCAGAGATCCACCGCCGCCCATGATTCTGCCTACACGTGTGCTAAAGGCGTGCGCTGCCATGATGGACTGGTACCACTGCCTGGTGCCCACCCACAACCTTGATCAGGATAAGTGGTTTTAAGATGGATGGATTCATGTGCCTTATTTATTGGAAATTTATTTTTTCCAATAACACTGCATTATAAAGTGGCATAAAGTTCCAGTGGCTTCTCCGAACTTTACTGTTTATGGTGTCGTTCTCAGAAAATCTATCGTCAATTGCTCTGCAAGGGACTGGCGATTCCATGTACCATCCATCATTTGTCACTAGGTGGCGGTGTCGTGCTTAATATTATACGCAGCCGTTCATCTTCCATTACCGAGTACAGCGTCGAATGGAGCCTAGATCCCACGAGGCAGGGGACACCCCAGACGGATTGGCAGCCCATGTCTGGACACACACTTGTGTATTATGGACAGTTGTGAGACCGATTCATTTAACCTAATGTTTACGGACTACAGGCAGAAAGCCACACAAACAGGGCAACGAGGCAACAGTGTTAAACACTGTACCATTACATCTTAAACACAGCGGAATTTTAGGGTTCAGAAATGCTGGTTTTATTTTACTGAATAATGAATGTCATTTACAGGACCCAAGTTTCCTTTTAAATTGTCTTTAAAATTAATATTATTAGTGTCCAGAAATGTGTTTTCTTACTCACAACATCCATACCACCTCAAGTTTCCCCAATTAATAATATATTAAAGAGGAGATTGATGATAGACAGGCACAAGAACACCAAGCGACTCTTAACAAAAAGACAAGTAGGCTAAACACACCAGTACAAATACATAAAACATCAGAATGCTTCTAGATTTATTACCAATGCTCCTTGTAATGCTACCTGTTACTCCATCATAGTATATTATAAAGGCGATTTGCTTCTTCATATGTTTGTCAGTGTGGGCTATCCATATTCAAATCAGTAACCATTTGTCAAAGTTATACATTTCAGATAGTATTTTTACATGACAGGGGAACACAGTAAGTAAAATCACTCATTTTAAGTTGTTAGCACATTACAAAACAAGTAAATTCTTTTAGTAAAAGTGTCAAAACTGTAAGTACAGCATTTGGCTTCTGTTGAGTTTCACTGCCGTTTTAAGCAATCTCTGCTTAACATAGACTTAGGAAATCAGCACGGTCAGGTATTAACTCTGCAGTATCACTTTCGCACATGAGGAACATTTAAAATGTTCAACATCTACCAGAAGAAGCAAATATACTGTCAAGGGACAGACACAGACCACCAGAGTTGCAGGTGGGAGACCACCCAGAGGGAGTTGCATTTACTGAAAGTCAGGGCAGGGTAAATACTACATACAGGGCAGGTGGACATCAGGGTGGGACCAGTCATCCTTGCACGGTCCTGGAAGATGTTCATACACCATGGTGGATAGCAGCCTCCTTCATAAACTCCATCGTCCAACCTGCCCCTTGGGTAATCCTCTGCGAACCCAAGGTTGTCTTCTCTCTCCATCTGGCTTGATCCTTACCCCATTGCTACCTGACATCTGATTGCCAACCCGCTCCAGCTGCACCTCCTTTCACATTCCGCACATGGTTCTGTTGAATGTGGCCTCCAGCTGAAGGTGCCGTGGGCTGTGGCATGAGGACCAGGCTATCAGGGGGGTGGCACACCCAGATTGCCACAATACATATTGATAAAATGTCGGGAGTGTGTTTGTTCTCCTTAAAACAAGGTACAGTTACTATATGGATTTTGAGAAGGCAATACAAGGATTTGAAGTTGAACTAATAATCTAAGTAGATGAACTATCTCGCTAAAGCAAGTAAAAATCAATCAAAACAGAAAACAGAATCACTATAGTTGGGAGAAATTACCCAAAGCTTGTGCCTCTGGAAGCAGGATGGGACCTGGGTCTTTCTTATCTATTCCGATCCCACAATATATTTTCCCATAGGTCTACATGGAGAACGAGCAGTGAAACCTCTGGAAACGTCTAGGTAGTCCTGTAATCTATTGTGTTCCGTCCGTCGTTCTTCATAATGGTCTATGCTTTCCTACAAAACATAACCTGGCACTGGAAGAAAGGTTTCAGAAAGAAGGGGACTAAAGTGGCAGATGGGTCCTCACTGGTGACGAAATTAAACAGGCATGCATCCCTGCACAATGGCACAGCATTCATATGCGACATAGACCACTCTCACTACCCCCAGCGAAAAAATCAATAGCAACAAAAGTGAAACAGCCTGAGGCGGCGTTGTATCAGTATCTGCGATGTTCGTCGTATTTCTTCGTGCAGCGTGTAAAGGAGAGGAACTGTTGGCCATGGGGAATGTTTGAAATACATTCAATTCTGTCACGCTACGAGAATGGCTTTTGGGATGGTGGGTAAACGTGTTAGGAACGGAACTTAAAACGTCTGAGAAAAGTCATACCGTACACTGTTGACATGTTCTCAAGAGTACCCTGGGGCCCGTTTCAGGTAAAAAAAAAAAAGTGGAAAATTATTGAGAAGCATAAATTGATAAGTTGCGCCATGCAATATACGTGCAATTCAGCATAGGAGTTTACTTAGGTAAACTGTTATAAGTTAAACGCACCGGTGCGATTATTTTTAAATGAATTTAGTCTTACAATGTCTTCAATTTAGTGCTTGTTACTATTGCTGTGGGCAATGACTGAAGAGCACAAACCAGTAATAACAATAAGGTGGATACACATTAAAATGCAAACTACATGCACTACGACCACTGTGTTGCAACCAGGAAAATAAAGTTACCTAGAAGTTCCCAAAAATCTGATATAGACAACAGAAATGCATGAACAACTTTGATAAAAATGAATTGAGTAAGGTCCTTAGGTAAAAAAATGAATGAACGAATGAATAAACAAACAAACAAAGCGGAACAAATCCGAAGCCTACCGCGTTTATTCTTTTTTTACAAGAACAATAGCGCCTCCTTGTGGATCAATGGGCAAACAGAGATTGTTTGATTCAAAACGCGTTACCGAACTTGTGAACATACAAAATAAAAGTAGGCTATACAAAATATAAAATTAGGTTTGTGGTACGTGTACTTTATTAAGTTATCACATGATTTTACAGATGTCCGCTGTCGATATTTTAGCCATTTCAACAAATATAATGCTTTTAACTGTCTAATAATTGGAAGGATGACAACAAAAGCATTTATGAGTGTGTTCATTATATTTAAATTATTAGAAGTTTTTATTATATCAGTGATAGCATCAAAACGTTACTGTGTATTTAAGCATCACTAGTGCTTCAAACAAACAAACAATCTAGAACGACAGTGATTATTAAGGGTGAGTTAAAATCGTTACGTGAGCATCATGTCGCAGCTCCCTCCCCTTCCCCCTAAGGGCAACCTCCTCTTGCCCTCGCCCTCTCCTATATATACCCCTGACCAGGTTACCCTTCCCTGTTCCGTCATTGTTCTACTCTCCCCTCGTCCAGGTCCAGTCTCCTGTTATCAGTCCCGGCCTCTCTGCTTTAGTGCCCTGCCCTTTGAATGCCCCAGCGTTCCTCCCTGCTCCTGCCTATGCCTTGTCTCCCTCGTCTGACCTTTGTTGTGTTGTGCAGCTTGCTCAGTAAAGCCCTCTATTCTGCTCCACAACTGGTGTCCAGTGTCTGCCTCTCATCACTTGGGCCCAGCCCCTGACCCCGCCGTGACACATCAACATTAATAACAAGAATGTCATAAACACAGAGTGCGATTTCATAACTTCTGCAGAGAGCAAGGCCTATAAATGTTTTGAATAGAATCAACCGGGTGAAGTTTAACAGAAAAGTTAATGGAGTCTTGTTGACGTCTGAAGCTGTTAATGTTAATCTCTCATGTGTTGTACTTAACAGCTGAAGGAGTGACCCATTGTGTACTGTATGCATTGTTCAATATGCAATATTTTACCACAACATTTTCTGTGTTCTTTTGAATGATTTTCATTCCTATCATTATGATATATGGTGGAGTATTCACCAGTTATATTAGCAGCCCAAGCGGAGTGGCATGTTAAAAGACCTATCGTTTGAGCTAGGGGGCAGTTCTTCAGTTGCTGTCCAAGCTATGAGGGGCTGTTTAGTGGTTGCTATAGTGACTAACGCACAGATATGAAAGACAGAGACGGGATGATCATAAGCTTCAGAGAGCCACACAGAGGGTCAGTAAATAAACAGAAAAACCCAGCGAACTGGGGGAAAACTACACAAACGTTACACAGGCACACATTCATGTGTGTAAATGCTACAGAAACACACATGCACAGATACACATGCGAGCACAGAAATGTTAAAATCCTGGTCCTGGTATTCGAATCCTTTCCCTGCCTCCCGTTTCCTCCTGCCTTACTGCAGAACTCTTATCTCCTCCTTCCAGGTCCTTCTTCTTGTCCTTGCCTCATTTGTTATGGAAGCACATGCTGATGACTCAAATGCTGAGGCCTGTGAGACAGCCCAGTCGGAGATTAGCCTGGCCATCAGGCTGGGGTGACCTGAGGTAGCAGGAGAACAGCGCCCTCAGCTGGTTATCACTAAGCATCACCATGGCTTGGCCTCCATCCTGCCTTGTCCTGCCTCTCTACTGATGCAGATGACCCTTGGGGGGTGGGAGGTGCGAAATATATATGAAGCCAGTTTTCAGGTGCAGACACATCGACAGTTCAATTGCAACTGACCAAATGTCGACACATTAAACAGTCAGGCCAAATTGCAGACAGGCACAGCCAGAAGCTCATTCACCACCATGCTTGCTCCAGCACAACCCTGCACATCTGTGGTCACCTCTTCTGCCTAACAATACACCCCTTTTATTTCCAGTGCGAAGTGTCCCCCAGGCATTAGTACGCGATGACAGAGTGTGCAGCACAGACAGCAGTGAGCAAGTCCTCTGGTCGTGAAGACCACCTTGGTAGGATGGAGCACAGTTCTGCAGCTCCCCCGCACCCAACATACTGCAAACTTCCTGTTACAGGTAGAGGGTCCGTATTGATGAAGACCAGGCAAAGACCATTATCTAACTGTGATTGTTAAAATGTTCACCACATTGTTCTGCACACTCATTTATAAAGTGTCTGTAACGACCTTGCAATTGCTTGAACAATGCTATACAAGATATACAAGAACTTGGAAGCAAGTTTATACTTCATCTCTCCTAAATCTATTTTTCTTGTACCACTTTGCAGGGAGGAGATCTTTCTACAGTGGAATCTCACTCACTCACTCTGGTCCAGCAGTCTTACCTAGAGTGTTCATCTGATGTGAGCATTAGATGGTGAAGATTCAGGTGGTTAGTAATGACTAGTTTTTCATATGTTGGTATTGTCCTACTCCCCTGTGGTTTTTAACGGAGTCACTGTAGCCTCCAGGCAGGCTGTACCAGTGTGTGCCAAGAAGGCTGTCATGACTCACTTTTATATAAATGCACCCATCCAGGACATAGAGACAGGCATATATTCACAGCCCTCCACCCAGGATTCCAACCTATGACCTCCACCCAGGATTCCAACCTATGACCTGCTCAAAACCACAAGACAGTCATCCTCATTAGCAAAATAAAGCCCTTGTACTCCTACATCTGGCTATTAAAATTAGAGGCTGTTAGTCATGGCATTGAACCTGAGGAAGCTTTAAGGTGAGGAGTGGCCTTGCGTCACACACAGCTCCCAGCGGGAAGAAGTAGTTTTTGTGCTTACCTCTCTGCAAAGGTGCCGCTCAGGATGGATTTGTTATGGTAAATTAGTGCTGGAAAAAAAAACCAGGCGACATGCATTTCAGTTAAGCAACTTAAATAGACAGGATGTATTCACAGAGAGACATGACACAGCAGTATCTATGTAGTTAGTAGTCAGCTTAGCAGCTGGAGAAGGGTCCATATCACAGTCACTCCATGTCACAGACAGGGTGGGAAATCATACCAAGGGGGCCCACAGACAAGCAGAGAGGCCCAGTGGCTCATAGCGTACAGCCCACCTGGGACTGTGTCGTCATTCATTATTCAAAAGTAAACAGATACAACAGGCATCTGGCATGAGTAAGCCACATACAGCACTGTGTAAAAGCCCTGAGCCACCCCTCATTTCTTCATATTTTGCTTCTAAAGAGCCAGACTTGTATTTTTTTATGTAGTCTTGAGGTGTAATAGTTCTCCAGGCTTCCTGAAGGACTTTCAAAGTTTTTGGCTTTCATTTTCAGTCCAGTCTCTGTACCTGATCAGTTTCAGAGGAATGTTTTTTATTTGTTAAGCCACACAGTGACCTACGTATGAATCATTCAAGCATAACAAAGCCGTCTAACTTAAGGAATGAACCAGTGAAGAAACAGGTGCAGATGATTACTGATGATCAGATGATGCTGCAATAATTCACTCTACCTATTGTCCCATTTTCCTAGAAAAATATAAAGAAATGAGAGGTGGCTCAAGACTTTTGTACAGTACTGTACTTCATCAAGAGATTTACTGAACCCTATACGTTTATGTCAATTACTGCCATTTTGTAAATCATTTAATAATTAGATTAGACAGATACTTTATTAACCCCTGAAGGGAAATTTGTGTGTTACAACAGCAACAGTAAGACAATATCACACACACATAGACAATAACAACACACTTAACAAAACAGAAGATAGAAGATAAAGAATTGTGGATCACAAGTCACAGTACTGTATAATAGTGATATGAGTCCGCAGTGTCAGTGCATACGCGTATAGTGAAAGAAATAAACAAATAAAGGAAATAAACAGCTGCATCCTGTTTACCATATAAAATAACACAAAGTAATAGGAAGAACAGACACAAAACCATTACTGTGCAGCATGTTTTGTTGATGCATAGCATAAATTCAGCTTAATAGAATTAGCTAATATATAAAATCACATAAAAATCATAGTTTAGAGTTTTAGAGCAGTTACCTGTATATTTAAATTCTGTTAGTAAGTTGTCCAAACTAGTCAGAGACAAGTAGGATAGGAGGAGTTTTGCCACAGGGACATAGTATAAAATAATAGACTCAATAATAATTGTTTAGCATGCTTATAATTACATATTTAAATTACAGATATCATTTTTGGTACAACCCCAAATCAGAAAAAAGTTGGGACGGTATGGAAAATGCAAATAAAAAAAAAATGCAGTGATTCTTAAATTAACTTTGATTACTATTTCATTACAGACAGTATGAACCTAAGAAATTTCATGTTTTCTCTGATCAACTTCATTTCAT
Source organism: Gymnarchus niloticus (assembly GCA_009936485.2). Taxonomy (NCBI): domain Eukaryota; kingdom Metazoa; phylum Chordata; class Actinopteri; order Osteoglossiformes; family Gymnarchidae; genus Gymnarchus; species Gymnarchus niloticus. The sequence continues at coordinate 947 of JAACJT020000734.1, read as the reverse complement.
TTGCTAATATACATCCATTCCTGCATTTTTTTTAATTTGCATTTTCCATACCTTCCCAACTTTTTCTGATTTGGGGTTGTATTTCCTAGTGATAACCCAGCGGTTACAGCAAGTGGAATCGGTGTGTTTAGTTCAGAATAACTTTATAAATTTATCTCCAAATTCAAAATTAAAATAATTTGCGAAAGGGCAAGGTCCAGTCTTCCATGCAGACGATATGTAGAGGTAGAAGGCAGGGCCTATAATGAAACAGAGTGTCTCGGTGGTAAATGTAGCACTCTGTGTCAGCCAACCAAAAATCTGTTTCATGCCAGCAATTTAAACCACAACCAATGGGTCCTGCATTGAGCTGACTGAATATTCTAATCAGACTGAGATATGCCCAGTATTTATTCATTACAGTTTGTCATTAGTGGTACCAACTGTTAGCAAGCCTGTTTACATAACCTCTAGTCCTTTTAATAGAAGCATCTGAGTGACTGCTTTTCATTCGGTTTCAAGAATATTAGGAGCGAATATTTGTGATCTTGCCACAGTCATTCATTGCAGTTGTAGTATTTACATTATATTTTTGCTGTTACAGGGGCTGACACTGTTAACTCAGCCACTGGGGAATTCATTGTGTTTCTCTGTGCTGGTCCCAAGCCTGGATAAAAGGGGAAGGTTTACTTCAGGAAGGGCATCCGGAGTAAAATTTTTGCCAAATCAAATATGCGGACAACAAAACAGATTTCCATACTGGATTGGTAGAGGCCCGGGTTAACAACGACCGCCACTAGCACTGTTAGCCAACGGGGTGCTGGTGGAAAGTGGGCTACTGTTGGCTGAAGAAGAAGGAGCCGAAGGGGAAGGAGAGGGGGAAGACGTGTTTGGAAGCAGGAGGAGAGGAGGAAGGTTAGGAGAGTGGAAGTGAGGGTAGGAACTTTGAATGTTGGCAGTATGACTGG
>JAACJT020000733.1:13396-64382 GCA_009936485.2 Gymnarchus niloticus | reverse complement strand
TACTATAAGATCACGTAACATGTGTACAGGTACTGTATGATCACTTCACGGGTGTACAGGTACTATAAGATCACATATGTGTACAGGTACTATAAGATCACATAACATGTGTGCAGGTACTGTATGATCACTTCACGGCTGTACAGGTACTATAAAATCACATAACATGTGTGCAGGTACTGTATGATCACTTCACGGGTATACAGGTACTATAAGATCACATAACATGTGTACAGGTACTGTATGATCACTTCACATGTGTACAGGTACTATAAGATCACATAACATGTGTACAGGTACTGTATGATCACTTCACATGTGTACAGGCACACTCCATGTGTATTAGAACAGTCTGATCACTTCATAAATGTACAGTATGAAGACTTCAGAGACATTGCAGGGTCATATGCTGCTGTCTCATACTCTGTTTACTTTGTCATTGAGCTGTGGATAACAGTCTCAGAACAGGCACAGTCCTGACTTTTCAATTTCCTTTTCTTTCCCCTCTTCACGTCCCTCCCACCAGCTATGACCCAGACAGTGGCCATGACAGTGGAGCCGAGGACACCCCAGATGGTCCTCCCCCCTTCTGCTTCCTTACAGTCGGAATGGGCAAGCTTTTCCTGCCACAGGCCTGCAACGGAGATTCAGATAGCCCTAGCAGCTTGGCTCTACCCTTGCCCTCTCGACTGGGCCTTTGCCTGGACTTTGACAAGGGCCGTGTTGTCTACTATGATGCACACACGCTCCGCCCCTTGTGGGAGGGGCCAGTCGATTGCTCCGGCCCTGTTTGCCCAGCTTTCTGTTTTATTGGCGGAGGGGCATTACAGCTTCAGGAGATGGTGGCCAACCGCAGTGCAGAGCCAACCACACCGAGAAGAGTGACAATCCAGTCCCATGTTTCTAGCCTGAACAACTGAGATGAGTAATGCAGCGTATTTTGATAAAGTTACCTCAGAGTTTTCCTTGTACTTCCATAAGACATATTTCTTTGAATAACATACAAAACTTTTAGCTTATTGTTAATGACATTATTGTTTTCAGTAATGGTTAAGCTTAATGTGTGCATTATATCAGTTAATCTATGCTGGTTACATGGTACAGCTTTTTGAAAATGAGCTATTTCATTACATATAGTCATGTGATGCTGATCTTTTAATATCCATGTCTAAAATTCGTTACTACATCAGTTTTGTTCCGCTGGGGCTGAAGAGATGTGAACATTATCAGTCCATGTACAAAATCTCACGTGTACCATACGTCACTCACATGTTACCCCTGAAAGAATAGCAGGCCTAAACTGGGAATGGTTTGCAATAAAAGGTTACTGTTGGTAAACATGGGACAGCAACGGAGTGAGGATTCGATTAGTATTTTTGTTCTCAGGTCTTTGTGTATCAAAAACGTCATTCCATCTTCTCGGTTTTTTTTTTTACCATCATATTAATGCTACAGAGCAATAAATGTGAATATGATATGAATGTAGACTCGATTTAGCCTTCTGTAATGTAATTATGCTAAAATAACATTTGTAATTTGAATATATTTAACCTACTGTAATGTAATTTTATTGTATTTAACTATAGGAATGTTATTACATTGTAATTGATGCTATTTAAGCATTTTGGTTCATATAAGCAATATAAAAATGCTAGCTGAGAAATTCAAACAGATTAAAACCGTGTTACCCCAGTTATTATGGCCTGTGTAATATGATACAGGCACTTTTTAGCGATAAGTTCTTGTAGTTATAATTCTGCTTTAATCATTTGCACATTTAATAGCAGACCACTAGTGTTTTACAAGTTTTCCCATTTTTCAGTTCATTTATCTGTTTATTTATTGCGTGTATCTCCATTTGTTTCCACGCATTGTGTGTTTGGATTTGTGTGACGGCGTGTGCACTTTGATGGGATGCACCACCATGTCATTGTGCAGCTTGTGTGTCAGGATGGCATCGTTTGATTACAGACATATTTTCATTTACATGTGTTTTAGTTAAAGACCCACACTGTTTAATCATATGTGTCCTCTATTTGCTATTTTGTTATAACAGCAAGCAAAACTTTGGGCTAGTTTAATTACCTCATGGCTAATGTAAATTTACAAAGTCGGAATGTTTTAATGAATTTCCCCATCTTTTGCTCGTTTTAATGAGCAGCATAGTACTTAAATGACTTTTAGACTGTTGGATTTAATTAAGAACAGACTATACTGATGGTGTTGTTGTAAAGCAAAAAGGAATAACAATTATAAAATTATAAACATAAATAAAAACATCTTTAAAAATGTGGTTTTCTTACTACTAGATGTGAATACCATTTAACATAATATCTATTCTGTGTATATTTTCTGCTGTCCAGCGGTGTCTCTTGTATCATAACTTATAACTCCTAGGCCGGAAACATTTTATATGTGTTTAAACACCTGTTTTCTCCATCTTATTTTGTGAGAGGTGGCTTGCAGCACCTTTGAACTACGTATTGGTACCGCGGTGTCTGCAGTCAGTTCCAGTGGTTGCCAAAAGACGTCGCTATTGTTCCACAACACACAAATATGCTTGGCAAGTAGAATACCGTATATGCAGTGGGGGAATTTAAAGTCTCGCAACAAATTAGTTATCCTCCAGCCATTTTCTTAAAGGTGTACGCTCGTGGACAAGACAACCCGAGCTGTTAGTATTTTTGTCGATCCTTAGTTGATACTTTAATGCAAATCAACGTATTGCACATTTTGACTGGAATTTTCATTAGACCATAAATCCTGGAACCTGATTTTCTATAGATATGTGGAAAAAAAACACTGCAAAGTTATGTGTCATAAGTATTCCAATTTAAGTTCAAGAAAAGCAATAAATCACTGGAAAAAAATCACCTTTTGTCTGTATGGAACTAGCAAAAAAATAACGAGTTGACACAAACATCAAGAAAGTTGTGGCATCAAAAAGACGTGTAAATCAGGACTGATCTGGTTAAACAGCTCTTTGAGGAACTTCCTTCAAGAACAATGTTGTGTGTACCATGGGAGAGAGCGTAAACTGGGGCATTAATACATAGCCAATAAGACAGGGGCAAAGAAAGGTCAGGGAATACAAAAAGTTTTTAACCAGAAAAACCATTCATCTTTTTAAATGCCTGAGACCTCACCCTTCTGGTTACTGAAACAACGAACGACCATTCACACCTCCCCACCTCATAAAGGTCAAAGGTTGACAGGTGCCTTTAGAAATTGCTGTTACAACTATACTTGGACTTAGAGGTGAACAGCAGTTCAGAGGAGATAGGCCTTGCATTGATTCCAGTACACAGATTGGCCCATTCTAGGCTGCTTCAGCTGCTGAACCAAACATGGACCACAGTGAGACTGCGTACTGGTAACACATAACTGTCAAGCAGAAAAGCCTCTGATTAAAAGCAATCAGTGTGGTAAATTCCTAGCTCTCATAGAAAAGTGAGTAAATGTGAAAGACTCTGGAAGCCGCTTCAATAACAATGAACACTGATAAATATTCAAAGCCAAGTTTACTTAAATCAATTGCCACTCTTCCTATATCTCATTTATGTGTTTTTCTTGATTTCTCAATATCTTTCAAATCATGAGACAGGGAATCATTTTCTAATATTAACATAATGGGTTTTTCTAACTGCTTTGAGGCAACTATGTAAAAAGTTTTGCAAGTGAATCATGAAAGATTGATTGAGGACAAATATAGGAAGAGCAAAGGAGCCACAATACTCATGAGGGCAATATAAACTATTACGATGGCATCCTAATGAACAATGGATGGTGAGAACGGAAATAACAAACCAATGAAGTGCTAGGAGGTTGTGGGTGAGAAGGGGAAGTTAATTCTCAAGAAGAATGTCTGAGGAACATTCCAGATTCTTGAGCTGCAGCAGAAAATGCAAACTTACTCTTACAGCTACACATGACAGAGCTACACTCTGACAGCTATACACAACACAACTACACAGTGACAGCTATATACAACATAACTACACACTGACAGCTATATACAACAACTACACACTGACAGCTATACACAACACAACTACACACTGACAGCTATACACAACACAACTACACACCAGCTAGATAAAACAGAACTACATACTGCCAGCTAAGCAAAACAGAACTACACATTAACAGCTAAAGATGACAGAGCTACACACACTGACAACTCAACACAACAGAATTCCATACTGACAGCCATACATAATACATAATAATGTGCACTGACAGCTATACACAACAGTACACATACTTACAACAATACACAACAGAGCTACACACACTGACAACTGAACATAACAGAACCACATACTGACAACTGAACAGAACTACAAAGTGACAGCTAAACAACAGCGGTGTATACAGGTAGGTTTCAATCCCATTGCCATCCAGCCATCCGTCCATCCATCCATCCATCCATCCATCCATCCATCCATCTAACCACTAATACTGGTCAGTGTCATGGCTTCCAGCCCATCCCAGGCAGCACAAGGCACAAAGCTGAAGTACAGTCCGGAGTCTCTGGACAGGATGCATGTCTGTTACAGGGCACATTCTAATACACTCTAGGGGCAATTTAGACCAATTAGCCTAGCCACACATATTTGGTCTGCCGTAGGAAACCGGAATACCCAGAAGAACCCATGCAACATGGAAAAAAGTGTAAACTTCACACATACAGAAGAAGGTGGGATCCAAACCCCCACCGCTGGTGGTGTGAGGCAACACCCATAAAGCCACCGTGACACCCAGTCACATGGCCACCACCGAGAATGGGATCAAAATTAGGTTTGAACTACTTGCAAAAAGTAGAAGAATCATTGTTGTGTGTCTATTTGTCTGTGACCTTGTGTGTGCGTGGGCCATAACCCAATGTTTGGGTCAGGAAACAGAGGGATCCTGTTTGCCTGATGAGTCCCATATGTTGTGCTAACTAGGCACTTGACTGTTGTCTTTTCATTAGGCTCTCTCTCTCTCTCTCTCTCTCTCTCTCACACACACACACACACACACACACACACACACACACACACACACACACAGACATATTTACTGAAGCGTTTCTACGCAGCCATAAAGATCATGCTGAACAATACATATCCTTTTAATTGTCAGTGTGGGGTTCTGGGACTCTCTCACATACACACACTGTCTCAGTTAAATATTAAACATAGTTAAATTTGTCCTCCCAGCCTCCCAGAGAAACATCTCACTAAAACAGAGTAAAACAGACCAAACTGGCACTTTCTAGGATGTACTCACTGTTTTTTTTTTAACATCTTATGTTGCTTTTATGAATGAAGCTATAAATATAGAACTAGCATAGCTTGATTCAGCCTTATGTATCTACTGTTTTCACCGCTCCATTCTCTTCATTACACATATAATCCAGTTATTCTCTACCCAACCACTCACCAGTTATTTTTGCTCCATAACTCCTAAATGTCTCTCTTTTCTCTAGTCCTCACTACTGACTACTCACACTCAAAATTCAGTACTGAGTACTTCATTATTCGCAACTTCATGGTTCCCCTGTCCTCTGCTACCCAATACTCTAATGCTCACTGTCCCAATTCCTTCTGGTCCCCTACTCACTACCTCAGTAAATACTGTCCCAATTCTTCCTGGTCCCCTACTCACTACCTCAGTGCTCATTATACCAATTCATTCAAGTTCCCTACTCCTTCCCAATTCTTTCAAATCCCTAATTCACTACGCAAATGCACACTGTCCCAGTTCTTTCTTGTTCCTAACTTATTGGCACAGTGTTCAATGTCTGGGCCATTCCTGACACACGTTCCCTAAACAATACCCCTTCGTAACGTGTGTCACTCCATATGAATTCACACTCACAGGTGTGGATGGCACAACTAATGTACGGGTTGGATATTAAAACTTAGGTAAACTGTGGAACAGCCTTGTCAGTTGTCACCCTCCAAAGTTGAAACAGGAACCTGCGGTCACCATGGTACCTGATCAATGCTTTGTGCCCTTCCCTTCATTTCATTGAGTGAGTGAGGTTAGGGGAACTGCTCAAACTCTTCTTTTGCTGGGTTTCTTTTTGCTATTTTGTGAGAACCCACAAATTCTCCATTCTAAATAAAATAAATTGCTTTTTCTCAGTGTTCCTGCAAGTCACCAAGCAAATGAGATTAATTCCTGAATCAAATTTTTAAACGACGAGATATCACAGTCACATTTTTTTTAATACCTTACTTAATAGCCTTATATTTATCATGCATATTTACCCCCCGCCTACACTACCTATGATCTGAGGACTTGCTCTGGCGTGAACTGTGCAGATGACTCCCACCCATCCCCTGTCTCCTGTGTGTTGAGTCTGCCAAAGTTGCTGTGCGCAGGCTTCCTGTGTGGCCTCAATGTAGCACTGAAAAACCTAAGTGCTCACCGAGACAGACTCCGTTCCCACAGTGCAGCAGTCACGCAGAGTGTTACTAGCAGTGATAACAAAGAATGACCCGACTTTTCTTTGTCTATGTTTATAACCCCCGCCTTTCACACACTGACCTCTATATCCTGTACGCCCTAGCCTCCTTACGGACTCTGAATATGTGGAAGTAACACTCCACATCCCTGTCAAAGACATAAGTCTTTAACAGTACTGTTTCTGAGGCTTAAAATTGACAATTACTGTAATCATTCATCTAGCGCGTAAAAAAGTTAAGCTTAAAGGTCTGTTTGCCTGACAATATTAGAATTTCAGATGAAACACTTTGGTAGTTTGCACACGATTCTCAATACATGCGTACATCATACATACATCCCATAGCCAATAGTCTTGATGTTCTTGTTATCCAGTTGTACCTCTGTGTAAGTACAGTGTTCTTCGTATATGCAATGCATAAAGACATGTCGTTACTTTGTGTCAGTTATCCGGCAGCACGTTCATGTTAATTATTTGTCCTAGAGGCAAGTATACCAAAACGCCCTCCATGTATTTGGACAGCATATGGTAGAAGCTAATTCTGGTTTCCAGAATAATTGAACTTAAATAAACACAAAATGTGGTATTTGAATAAGCAACCATTTTCATTAGACCATAAATCCGAATTCCCATGATGGAAAAATGCCAATGACATCGCTTTGTTACCCATACTTTACCTTGGCTTTGTGAAATCCTAGGTGACTGACTACAAATCCCACAATCCACTTTAAGTCATGGACGTCATTCACATTGGACTGGAAAGTCGATCGACGGTGGGCGTTAGGAAACTGATGCTTTTTGTCTTACCTGAAACATTTTTAGAAGTTTAGAAGACTGAAAGTAGAGTTACTCGGTATGTTTTAGGGACGCTTCCTTAATACAGAAAAATCCATTGCTGTATTTCAGCAAGTAAAAATTTCGAATGAGGTCGCTGCCGGTTAGCCGGTTAGCTAGCTAAAGTGACGTGGACGTTTAAGTAAATAAGTAAAAATATGTTTTCTTTGCAATAAGTCACATAGCATTAGGTTGTACTATGTCCCAGGTTTACAGTATACTATTTATACGATAATTAGAAAATGTTATCTTGAGTTACCGGTTAACACGTTACCAGTTTATTCTAAACGTTTTTTTTTTTTTTTTTTTTTTAGTACGCGACACTAATTGACCAGCAAAATGCTTTTTCAGTTAACTTAGTCCTACTGGAGTTTACAACAGACATTCTGTTAATTTAATAAATTTGGAGTATTGGTGATAATTCTTACAGTTTCCAGGGTCACGCTCTTGAAATCTTGTTTCTCTTTGCACGATCTACTAGTGATAGTGAGCTCTCCACATCTCCATTGGACTCTTCATCATGACCAAACTGCTTGAGTGGCTACTGGGTGTCTCGGTGGTGATGACCACTTGGGGGCTGCTGACCTTTGACCTGCTGGACTTGAAGCTGCCACCCGTGTACAAAGAGGTGGCATGGCCCATGCCAATGTACCTTCTGGTGGCGTTTGGGTGTTACTCCCTGGCCACGGTGGGTTACAGGGTAGCCACATTTAATGACTGTGAAGAAGCTGCCCAAGAACTACAATCGCAGATCAAGGAAGCCAGACTAGACCTTCAGAAGAAAGGACTGAAGCTCTGAAATAAAGACTCTGATTTGAAATGACATTCCTTTTTTGGATATCACCTCATCCCTGGGGCATTGAGCAGGACTTGACATTAAGATTCACAATCAAGTAATGTTGTATTTTCAGACTCTGCTTATGAATACCATTGTCCTGTGTTCCAGATAAACTGGTTGTCCAGTTGTTCTTTGACAGCAGTTTGGTCTCTTATTATGTGTTTCCTGTAGAGATGAGACAAGTGATTAGGGGTGTAATGGTACACAAAAATCACGGTTCTGTACGTACCTCGCTTTTGGAGTCATGGTTCGGTACGTTTTCTGTACAGCGGGGGTAAAAGAAACAAAACATGAATTGCTTTTTTTTTTCTTTATTTAACAGTGGTTTTCTGAACAAAGTATGACTGTCTTAAATTAAAAAGTCTCTGAAAATATTGCTGCAACCTACTAATAAAAAAGTAAAATTTACTTAAAATTAAATCAAAATAAATATTCTCTGAAGTAAATATAAACAAAATAAATATCCATTAAGGTGCACATTTAGAAAATTAACTATACCTAACCTGTATTGTATTCATATTAGCAGATTTCAGCTTCATATTAGAACTGTGCAACACAAATATTCCGAATGTTGCTCGGGGGAAACAAAGGTTCCACATTTGAGTACCAAACCGAAAGACCCGGACTGAAAATTTTCGGTATGAATACGTGTACCGTTCCACTCCTACAAATGAGGCTTCAAAACCCATGATGAGTGGGAGTATCCCGAACAACCAATCAATGCTGGCACTAGCCTCGTTTAGCACCAGCATTGATTGGCTAGTTCAAGATACTTTCACCCACCATGGGTTTTGAAGCCTCATTTGTCCCATCACTGGTTTGCTGGCATCTGACTGGAAGAGAGGCTGTGTTCCAACACTGTCTGTTAGGGATATATACTGATGTAGTATAGGTAGATACAGAATTTAGCATCATCATTTTTTGTCTGATGAATGAATCCAGATATAAGCGATGCACCCCAGCTAAGATTTTAAACATTTAAATAGAAGGTACAGGTATAAGTACACTTACTTATCTGTCATCAATGACTGTGTTGTACACAAGTCACAGCTATTGAGCTTTATTGACTTCACAAATGCAGCAATGTATCTGCTGTATGTTAGCAGATTTATCATGATTTGGATATCGTTCCGCTTCTGCAGGCCTTAAGTTAGTTTTGTGAACACGGTCATTGTGGTTTGAATTCTTTCATCTGGTTTTGGCTGGCTGAGCTGTATCTGAACTGATAAGAGCTACCGTACCGTCAACCTGATATTGAAAACAAGTGTCAGAACTCTGTTAAATTCAGCAAAAGTATGGCATCAAAGAAGGTAACCTAACAGCACCTGGATAGAGCCATCTAAATGCCTTTAGTGTGCAAGATGAGGGTGAGGAGAGAGAATATAAGGGCGTAGGAATTTTGAAGGGAGTTAGAAGGGGCAAAGGAGACAGCCGGCCTTGTGTGGGCGCTCATTGTTTCCAACCTAAGGCCTCGGGTATCAGTTATTCACAGCATTGAACCAACCTCAATTACATCAGTGTGGCCTGTGCAACATGAGAACATAAGTGAGGGAGAGAACACCTATGAAGAAGATTTAGATGGAAAAATAAATATGTGGGGTGTAGATGATAGTACGGCCCGAATGTCTTATTCAGGATTATTGCCCTTGTTAGTCAACTACACTGTTCAGTCAAAACATTATAACCAACTCTTTAGTAGGTGGTAGGACTGCCTTGTGCTACCAGTACTGCAGCTGTGTGGTGAGGCATTGATTCACCGAGGCTTCTGAACGTTTCCCTAGAGATGCTATACCTTGCTGACACCAGAGTTTCCCATAGAGCGTGAGGAGTCCTCAGTGGTTCCAAATACCAAACCTATCTGTCAGGTTCCCACACTATCCCACAGATGTTCAACAGTATTGATCTCTTGGGAACACAGTGGGTCTTACCCATATCCTTCCATTCTCGGAACACCCTACCTATAGCACTACATGAACAGCCCACAGCATCTGTGGTGTCTGTTGTGCTCTCACCCTTCAGTTGGTAGCCAGCAATCATTCCTCTTTCAAGCTCCAATTGGTCAAGACTTTTCCCTATTTTGATTCTCAATTGCTTCTGGTCAGCATGTGCCTGTCATTTTATATTCCCTTTCTCATTTGGACCTTTATAGGTGCACCATCATGTTGATTTGACTGGAGAGTATATCCACATACATAATTATTTCTGTAACATAATTCATTCTGTAGTATGTAAGAATATTCTTGTGTGCCGCTTGATGTTTTACTCTGACAATTTGAACCCTGAATGTTCAGAATTTGTTCTTAAACTCCATGTCATCTGCTAACTTAGAAAGCTGAATCTTACCCAGAAGAGGGCTCTGAACCACCACACCGGGCTTAGGAGCCCACTGCCTTATTCGTAAGGCTGCCAGTGCAAATCGGGGCATGAAGACCATCATTGATTGGCTGATGGACCCCTTCTTTTTTACCTACAGTCACACCCCCACAAAGACTGTGCTGATAGGGGCCTTAAGAATAACACTTAAAATCAATCAGTGCCCTGTGGCAGGGTGTTTAACATGCAATTTCTACATTCCTGACTACCAGAAACACAATAGACTTGAGCTGCATGCTTTCAGTATGCCTGTGGGACAAAGTGGCCTGTTCCCATGGCAACACTTCTGAGCCTACTGCAGTGGAACAATGTGAGGGGGGGACTCTTCTAGGGACAGGGTCTCCAGCCCTGGCGTTGCCGACCTTGTATCTGCCTCTTTCTGTGTTGCCCTAATTAATTTATAGCTGACTTCATCTTCAGGAGGATTACAGCCACCTATTGATACCTTACAATTAAGCTAATCAAGACACTGACTTAAAATGAGTCTGTTATTGAGGCATTATGGGCAGTCTGAATGGATATGCTCCACAGACCCTAAATGACATTCAGATGTTTACACCCTCATTATAGTCTAATCTCTTTACCCTTCAGAAACGTTTGGCTTCATATTTTGTGATCAATGGGCTTCTCTGACGTTGTAGAAAATTGGAGTGACATGTAAGACCAGCAAGCCCGAAACTCCCCATGTTCAGGGTTGAAGGGTCTAACCTTAGGTCACTCGAAAAGGATGGATAAATAAGCGTGTGCCTTTGTGAAATTCCTGGGCAAGCAGATGAAGAGCTGCAGGGAAGATGGAGGGCCAGGAAAGAAGAACGATGTAAGAGAATCAGAGGGCAGATAAAAGCAGAGTAAGTCGTCGGGTATTAATGTGAAGTTTGACACTGACTCATAAGAAGTATGAACAAAACAGCCTGAAGGACAGGATATGATAAACATCCGGTTTCAAGGGCTCCTAGAGTTATCAGGACATCATCGTTAGCCCTTGGCTAACTTGAACAGTTATTACAAGTCAGGGCAAATGTGCAACTGAATAGTTGCTCCTTCATCGTTAGCCCCATATTCTGTAGTGTGGTGTATACAAATAGACTGATAGACTTTCAGTGTTGTAAAGTCATCAGCTTGCATTTCATTAGCTACAGTGGGTGGTGAGGCAGAGGGGTGAAGTCGTGAGATGGTGGGGGAAAATGGAGGAAAGAGGAGACAGCAGCACTTGTTCCTAAATCAGGTCATGTGACCCATCCATTACCTTCAGCTCAGCAGGACATTCCGGTCTGTACTCACTTCTAAAAATTCATTGTTCCAAAACTCTTGCCCTACACTCATGATCACCTGGTTTATTTCTCTCCTGATTAACGATGGCCTGTCAGAGCCATCCAATGGTGCAGAGCGATGCGTGTTGGTCTGTACTAAAGGGCACCAAGGCTAACAAAGTAGAGGCACCTGTAGTGGGTTTAGCATCGTGATTTAGGGAAAGCCTTTGGCCCAGCATAGCACACTGGTCTTCTGTTCAGTTTAATTTCCAATACTGGCCACCATGTTATTCCAAACTGGATAGGCTGAATAAAATCAAACTTTCAGGGGATAATTCAAAAGTTAAATATCTATAATCGTCACTGTAGTAGCTAAGATCTGTAAAAATTCATTGAGTATCACTAAAGTAGTCCCAAATTCAAGTAATTCATCTTTTGAACAGCATTTAAAATATCATTAGGACTACAATGCAAAAAAAGGAACCACACACACTAAAATCCCCAAAACCAACTGGGGCTGGAAGATTTATGAATGGACAAATCCTCGTTTTTAAAAAATATTTTATTTGCAAATTTCACATTTAGTTGCATTTATCAAAGTACTTTCATATAATCTTCTATATACATATTTTAACATCTTACATACAAATGTACAACCGTTAGCATGAAAGCTATGTGTTCACAACCCTAAATATCCCAGTCAAGTTTAGTATACCACAGTGCCATTTCACGAGTGTGTGTAATGTGCATCACCTTGCCAGTAAAGCTTTTCCAAATGTTTATCAAGTTAAAAAAAAAAAAAAACAGCAGGCCAGTTCTCCTTTGCTCTAGTCACTCAACTATATTTAAGGCAATTCTGTGTTTGCCAGTCCAACATACTTCATTTTTTTGTTCCCAGGGGAAGGCTAATTCAATTTCCTTTGCTGGCATATCCTATACAACATGCTTTTTACTCTGTGTGTGTGTGTGTGTGTGTGTGTGTGTGTGTGTGTGTGTGTGTGTGTGTGTGTGTGTGTGTGTGTTGAAAAGAACAATATCATATACAGGTTGGTTACTCTATTATGTACTGTTGTTGTTCAGTATTCCCTGTACACGACGTGTTCTCTGAAAGGCTTACAGGCTGCCCATCTAACAGAACGCTACATTGAGTTAGCACATCCATGTGAAACAGAGCACACAAACATTTACAAAAATCATGGGAGGATTCTTCTTTGGGTTGAGCTACACATTAAAAACTCGTCACTGGAAAGTCCCGCTCGACATTTAACTTCAGCTCTGGTGAAAGCAGCCTTTTGTGAATATTCATGAGTGAGGAGACAGTTCCAGTTGGTTCTAATTATTATTAAGACATGTACAGAGCCATTGTACGTGTCGATCATTAGGAATTTAAATACATTCCATGCTAAAATATGCATGAGCACAGTAAGATTGGAACGCTATGCAGAAGGGAGGGTGAGAGGGGGTACTCAATGCTACAGAGCAGTCCATTTTGTTCCAGTCTCAACATCTCTCTGTAATAATGGAACTCTCATTTTTTGGACAAGCTGGATTGTCAGACAAAGAAAAAAAAAAAAAACATTAAAAAAAGTCCACTTTTTAAAAACAAGACAGATGGGCAGAAATGTAATCCTTCTATAAGGCAACCAATGAGTTTGTTAAAAAAAAATATACCAGACCTTCATATATAAACACACAATGCAATAGCATGCATGTTCTTTTTGTTCTTAGAAATAAACCTGTTCAACTCCAATGACCAGCACTGGGATCTGAAACAGTCCCCAGGTCCCAGTGGACCACTGTCACTCATAGTCCTACAACTTGGTGTAGATTCACAGGGATTTGTAGTTCATCAACCCAAAATAGGGTGACATTTATAATTCTTGAACCTGAAGGAAAAGGGGTTTGTAGTTCTTCACCATAGTAGCAGCGACAGCAAGATGAATCCTACTATCAGGTATACAGACGTGGTTGCCCTCGCCACTCCTGAATTTGCCGATACGCTCCTCTGGACCTCAGGCAGGACAATGACAGGGTCGTCTGTAGAAAAACAGGAAATTGACAAAACCGAGTTCAACTTTACTTACAGGTTGAATATCAGATGGAAAAGGCAGACACTAACAACATCTGCTATTACTTGTCAAACGACTGAGAAATACCTGTTATATTTCTAAGATTAACTTTGACAGGTTAGCTGGAATACTTCCTTTAATAGTACTTCAGTTGTATATTTTAGTATTATCTGGCTATAAGCGCCAGATCATAACTCCAAAATATCCTGTTAGTTTGGTCAGCTTTAGGACAGTTTCCTCTTCAGGCTTGAAGTAATACTTGGAAAATACGGTAAACATCAAACTGCTTAGTGGTATTTAGGTCTTTCACCCACATGTACAGCTCGTCATCAAGGTGCATAAAGGCTATTGTTGTTGTATAACAGCAGAATATGATCGCCTAAAAGCAGATGATGTTTCCAGAATATTACATAAACGTTGGCTGAATTCTCTGCATATCAGTAACATACCTGCAGGCAGTCTATTGGATGAGTTATGTACACCTCCACCACCTACCCGTGACTCCGGGGACCCTGGGGAGGTGGAGAGGTTGTATTTATAAAGAATGTCCTCAAATATCTGTACAAATCTCGGATTTTTCATATTTATTGCAGCAAATCTACCTCCAGGGCCAGGGGATAGGTTTTAATAAGGGTATCACTATTCAAGCCCCATAAAATGATGTTGGTGAATGGTAATATGAAGTTACAGAATTCAGCGCTCAGTCAATACTGACCCCCAAAATGTTTACCTCACGGTTTTTTTTTCCAAGACACCTACAAGTGAATTTACGTAGCATGGCCAGGTGTGAAATTAGCATCTGAATGAAAGCTTTGTGTATACGATACACCCTAATAAGATCAAAATTTGCATAAATTCTTTCATATTACCGGTGGGACCCACGACATCCACCCGAAGCTTCAGGCAATTCGACCCGTGGAGGTGCAGAGGCTTTGCTGTGGGGGGGGGCAGAGGGTGAGACACGCTCATCAAACCTAACAATTCACACCGTCCTACTCCTGAAAACTGGTCTCAGTTTGCACTTCCAACCCTAAAAACATGTCAGGCGCTATCTGTGACACACAATGCATTTGCAAAATTAAGCGCGTCGTTTCTGATTAAACCGGTCCAGCCCTGACTGCAGCTCTGACGGCAGGGTTGAGGCAAAGCGAAGACCACCCAGAGCAGTCTGCATATCAAGGGCACAGGGCGGACGGGCCGGGACACTCACAGATGTAGTAATAGCTCTCTCCCTGGCGGAACTCCCTTCCCAGCGTGAAGGGCGTGTAGCGTTGAAATTTCTCCGAGAACTTCTCGGGAGCGTGAGGCGCGAAAGGGTGGGCACACTCCCAGCGAAGCTGCTCGTAGGACTGCGGCCTGCAGACGTCGTAGTCACGCCGCTCCACCATGTACAGCACGTAGCGCTCGGCCTCCTGGGAAGGCAACACGCCCAGCGGGTAGTGCGGGCACACAATATCCAGGTAGTCGTTGATGCGCACCTTCACGGCGTAATCATCCCAGGATAATCTGAGGTGGGGGAGGGAGGCAGAGACAATGGGGGGGGTTAGCTTACTAGGTCAGGCAGTACAAGGGAAGGAGCTTTTCCAGCATTCAAACTCTCAGCGGAGTAAACCGTCGCATTACTGAGTTTTACAGGAAGACGTGGCTCCTCCCCCCCCGACGTCCACTTCATGAATTAGCTCTCCGCCGGCCACTGACTTATGTGTTATTGATCGGTCTTCTCCGGCAGTTTAGCCTCAGGCATAACAGTAAGCGGCGGCAACAGGGGAACTGCCAGCAAAATAGATGGAATCCAGGGCTCTCTCCTCAAGGGCGAAGCGGCATGCTCCGAAAATTGCTCTGCTGCTGAGGGAATTCGCCCGGCGAGGTCAGCCGTTTCCGACGGGCACGCGACCAACCCGTAGGAAAAAAAGACTGTAGTTATCTGGCTGGCATCACTTTGGATGACCCTTCTCAGCCTCCATCCCTCGCAGCCCTCCGTCTCTCACACCCCATTAGCCTTGGCGACCCCATCGGAATACAGGTCGCCAAGGAGACGTCTTATTCCCACATTATCTCCCAGTTCTACTCCTCTGCTTGTGGCCAAAAAGATTTAAAAAAATTATAAGAGCCCACACACTGTAGCCACTTTTCATGCTTTTGCATGCTGTCTTGTGCCCACACTGCCTCTGGCCTGCTGAATAGCTTGTGTCCTCTGTGATTTAAAGCACAAACACAACAGCTACCCCCCCTCCCAGGGGCCACAAACAAGCAGACAGATCACCCAACTCCTGACTCCCCCTCCTTGCTTTGAACCTGGGCTGAGTTCTGTTTGTGGTCTGGGTCCACAAAAGGAGGATAAACACTACATAATTAAATCATTACAGTTTCCCCCACTGGGGGGGGCTAATTATACCACCACACCCCTGCCTCCAAAGCCTGGGTGTTGGGGACAGAGGAGGAGTTTGAATGAAGAAGATCATTATCATCATCATCATCACTGTACCTAACCCAGTAACCAGGTAAACTGGGCTAACTCCAGTGTGACCGTAACTGAAAAACAGTGCCCACAGCCCCTCCTCCACTCCCTATGCCCTCCCCCCAGCCCACTCCGATGGTCTCCTCTACCCCGTCTCTGCACTGCTGTGAGCCTGGCCTTTAATACCAGCACGTGTTGTATCCCAGGGTTTCAGCGGGTGCTAATCCAAAACACATGTATACACATGGTCTGGAAGGTTAGGCGTGGCTGATCAGAAGTAGACTGATGTGTAGTGTACCTTGGGGCATGTGTGTGTGTGAGAGAGAGAGAGAGAGAGTCGGGGGTGTGGCTGCTTGCAATGCACTAACACAGCAATGGCAGAAATCCCTGCATGTGACCGTGCTTCTTCAGGTCCAGCGGCCCCTGGCCCTCTGTACGACTCAGACCCCTTCACAGCCCACCAAGCCCAACCGTCCAACCCACCCCCTGTGTCAAAAGAGAAACCCTCTATGGAATGTTTGAGCCTTTCATGGGGTCACCGGGGTAAGCAGTCAGGCACTACTGCCGAGTCGTCAGACACACACAAGCATGTGTAGATGGGCACGCACGCACACACACACACACACACACACACACACACACACACACACACACATACGCCAATTTTTTTTGCATGCCTGTGAACCTCTGTCTTGGCAGACTGCTCCACAATAATTGTTACCGCAAGCCACTCTCTCTTAAAATATTTGTTTCTATTGGAAAAAAAAAAAAAACATACGATTTTCACACTTTCCCTTGGTGGACCACCATTTCTACAGGAGCAGCTTTCCTACCCCTTGTGAGCTGTTCAGGCGAGTCGCTGAGGGGGAGGGTCCCTGGGTATCTAGCGGCAGTTTTGCTGTCCTCCATTCATCCCCACCAGACCCTATCTAACAAGGCTTAGGGCCATGAAAGACCAAGATGTGGGGGTGCGAGGAGAGTACGAAGCAAGAGGAACATGCCCCTCTCTGTCCCGTTTCTAAACCGTACTGGAGTGGGTTGCTGCCTTGCTACACGGCATTTTCACATGAATCAGCCAGGAAGGGGCTTTTACTGCGTGACAAGATAACCACCGCTGACAACAGTCTCTCCTCATTTGCATGGATCTGTGTGCCCGCTAGGGGGCAGTAGTGACCTTCAGAAATATAACTGGAACGCACCAAGCACCATTCACAGGACCCACCCATCCACAAACCAGAGATATTTGTAAGGAAAAAGCCTGCAAGCAAAAAACGCGATATACAAATGTAAATACAACCAGGGCCTCTCTTTCTCAAAGGCACAGAAATTCTTCCAACCTGTTTTCAATCTGTAGACAGACAAAATTATGAGACAAAATAGTTCTCGGCGACTTCAGTGATGTTGTAATAACCAGAGTGGTAATGATACTCAGTAGGGAAGATGGTGAGTTGGCCAGGACAGAGAGCAGAAACTCATGGCTCAGAGTGAGAAACGCGGAGCTCCATAGAGCCAGAAGGGTGGGTGCAGAGTCCCGGTGTTACAATGGTCTGGTCTGCAAGACAGCCACTGATGGGGTGGGGGGGGTGACCTCCAGTGCTGGGCTGCTGTTTACAGCAGAGGCCAGACGCCGTGTTTTCCCTGGACGTGTAAGGCAACACGAGCACACACGCTCCCACCCGTCAGCATCTGTCTGACTGCCTCTGCTCCTGTTTTGTCTCTGCGGTTCTATCGCATCTGAATATATATATTTTTTTTTTTTACACGAGACAAAAGACGACAATAAAGCTGAAGAAAAGGACAGTTATCAGCTCAGATCACACAGACACACACACACACACACACACAAAAGCACACACCTTACAGTGATCATTACTGAACAGCAGGTCACGATGATTCCTTAATCTCTGTTTTCTTCACACTTAATTCACTATCAAGGGATTATATGAGCTAGATTATAAGGTAGGGGCAGAAAACTAAGAAAGTAAGAAATGGAATGCTGAAGTGGGGTGCAGTGGGTGACTCCCATCAGACTCTCCACTGAAACGGTGAAAATCCGTTTCTCTTCAATCTCTTGGTTTAAAAGACCATAGGCCAGAGTGAGGTGGCAGGATAAACAAAGTGAATAGGAGAGAAAGCAGGGCGAGGTACGGAAGCAACAGGAACGTGATTAACGAGGGCGCATAAAGAGAGCGACGCGGGGGGGGGGGGGGGGGCAGCTGGCAGTGATAAAAAGACAAAAAATGGAGAAACTCTGCGAAGACACAAGTGGAAAAATAAGAGAAAGTCACAAACTAAGCTGAGGCAGAGGTACTACTTGTTTTTGTTGTTGTTTTCTTCTGAATTTAGGCAAAGATATTGTGGGAGTTTGGGTTAAGCTACAAATAACAGCAAACTGTTTTTTATTTAAAAGCACCAACAGAAGAAAAATGAGAAAAAGTAAGCCTTCCATTAAAGACAATGCCTTAAAGTATAATGAACACACTGTAGCACTACACCCCAAAGCTTTGTTCTTATCACTGCTTATAGTTTTATTACAGTTTGACCCGAGTCGTCTGTCATTGCTGGATTTGCTTCATACATGCAGTGGAATCAGATTCCCTGCCAGACCGGCCATAACCCCCCCCCCCCAATGCCAGAACCAAGTGGATCAGAGACGGGAGAGTGAGCAGAAAGGGTGGAAGCTGGTACCGGAGGAAAATTAATTCCGACCGGGGATCTGCTTCAAACCAGGAAGAAGCAGAGTTTGGTAATAGTAGTCTAAACTAAAACTCTGGCCTAGAAAAGCAAGGAGGGTAGGGTGCAGTGTGTAGAAACAGGTGTAGTCAGAAGGCGAGTGCAGTGAAAGAGTGGGTGAGTCAGCGATTACATGCGTAACCACGCGGCTAATGCCGCACTGCACCGATATCGTATCATCTCGCTATTGGTGTTTGCGCAACAACGTAGATTTTAGCGTGCGTGACAGAAGGCTCCGCGGCACCGTCCCAGGCCACTCCCTGGCACACTGCACCAACAAAACCTTTCCGGTAGACCCGCGTCAGCGGTAAAAACCCATCGTTCATATGTATCATACAGATACAGACTTGCTGGGCCCTAGCTGACACATACATACACACCAACAAGCACAGACAAGTAGAGTCAAAACTGGTTTAAACTGAGAGATGGCTCTGTATGCACACAGACACACAGGCCAGCTTCCAGGGGCAGAGACTCACTCACCCACACACAAACAATAGCACGATAAAGACGCGAACACAACGATGCCCCGTTGATGGCTCTTTTTCATTTTCACACCCGAATCCCAACGAGGGCCCATCCGAACAATGTGCATGATCTTTTTAACCGCACGGGATAATTACCTCATGCCTAATTGGCCAAGATCAATACCTGGCAGTCAATTTGCCATGTCACTCCAATTAAATCACGCACTGATTATTATTGATTTCAAAAACGAGGGCGGACAGCAGCCGAGACATGGATGGGGGGGGTGCAAAAACAGACTGAGAAATGTGAGACTGAAAAACTGCCTCTTTTCTAGAGTTTCAGGAAGAGATGGCAGTTAAACATCATAATACAATAGGATTACCCCTCATGTGCAGACCCCCATGTATGACCCCTTCTGTATGGAGACTTAGTTTTTTCTTACTTGTACTGAGGAGGACAAGATGGTGTCATGTCACCCACAATAGGGGGCAGGCCCGTGAATAGAGGACCTGCATGTGTGAGTACCTGTGTTTGAACATACAAGCTCTCTATGCGTCTCACAGTGTGTGTTGGTGTGTGTCTGTCCAAGTGTACCAAAGTGGCTTTGGTAGCGATGGGACAAGCATTGCTTTAAAACCCATGGTAGGGTGGGAGTATCCCGAACTACCAATCAATGCACCATGGGTTTTGAAGCCACATCTGTCCCATCACGGGTCTTTGGATGTGTGGTCCGTAGGACAGCCACACCCGTGTCATGTAACCAAATCTGTGTCTGATACTTAGCATGGATTTGAGTTCTTATGGGTTTCTCTGGATTTTTTTAGACGAAGGGACAGCCTAAAGGGAGGAGATCAGGTGCCACGGTGCCGTGGATGATCCCAACTTCTAAGGCCTGGGGCAACACATCTTGCTTTTGTTATACCTCAGCTCCTAAGTGTTTGATTGAAGTCATTATCTGGATAGCAAGTTTCCCTCACCTACTGTTTAAGGTATAAATCAATAGCTAATTGAAAGGTAAGCCAGCAGAGCTGTGGACCCCCCAGGACAGGAGCGACCCACCCTGGAGGTATGGGCAGTGGGCTCAAGAGAGCAGGCAGGCTGTCTCATGGGGGTCTTCTAAGCTCTCTGAATGAGGAACTGTGCTTCGGGGTCTCTGGGCGGGGCTCATCCTTTCCTCCAAACTCACCCCCTCCCCCCACCAAGATACTATAAGGTGTACACAATACCTCTGGCACCCAGCCAACATGCTACTCCAGAACCAGTAGAGCAGGGATGTTTCAGGCAGTTGTACTGTAGGCCCTGCACGGGCTGGTTGATTGCTCAGCATCATCCCCTAATTACACAATAAGCCCCGTTCTCCGGGGTTTTCTGAGCATGCTGGAAAACAGCCACCATTTCGCCGTGTGCCCGAGATTTCAGCACTGCATTCAGGATGAAACACACTGGCATGTGTGACACAGTAAATGAACACAAACGCGGTTATAGGTTTCACTTTCCTTGTGTACGCATGCAGTGGTGCTGGAAACCCAGGAATGACAGGCCTCCAGGTCCATCCTGCATCGTACCCATGATTGTATCAGAATTATTCAATCCATTTTCTAACAGTTTACCCTGGTCAGGGTCACGGAGAGCCCTGGAACCTATCCCAGGCAGCATACTGCACATGGCTGGGATACACCCTGGACAGGATTCATACCTATTATTAATCTACCATATTTTTGTACGTGATGCACCCCAACTATCAGTTTTACACATTACATATTTATAGTGTAGAAGATTCCAAGGTTCAATGGTCATTCCTGTGTTTCGTAATGACAACAGTCTAGTTTGCTAACCACTTTGCCACTCTCTAATGCTTTTCTTTGCAAAAAGGAAATGCATATCATATTCCTTTTTATAAATACCATACATGAAAAAAGTTACCATTTCAGGGAATCGCACTCAATGAGTACTTGCAAAATACTTACACCGCATTCTAATTACAAGTTTCTTGGGCTACTGCTGGATAAATAATACATGTACACAGACACGACGAGCCAGATTGTTTGTGACAGTCTGCTTATTCCCGGCACTCTTTCACAGGGTAATTTGTTGCACCTTCACTAACCAGGGTCAAAATGTATGCGCCCATATTTGCGTCCCATCCAAGGACGCCGGCTATCTACCCACGACCCCCGCAATCACACAGTCTCTTCATGATGCTCGGACTTGTTGCATAACCGCAGGTAAACAAAAACATAACAGCACGTAAACAGGATGGAAAGCAGTGAACCGGTAACACAACGAGATGAACGCTTAAACTGAGGGATTAGATCCATGCTAGAGAACTAAATTTAGGTACAGTCCACGACTTCACTGACATGAAGTATCTAAATACTTACCCACAAACCCAGACGTGACGGTTTGTTTGAAATCATACGAATTCATATGGGACAAAAAAAAAAAAAAAGCATGATGTTAAGAAAACATGTATGCAGATGCGGAGAAAGACCATGACACCTCGACAACACCAAGAAGTACTTACTTAGGGTTTGAGCTGTTCCAGAAGACGCTGTGCCTCTCGGCCGATGCGAACCAGGCAGCCAAACTCAGCACTACGCGCAACACCAAGTCCATTGTCGATATGAGCGTAATTGTACCGTAAAGCGCAAAATGTTTCCTGATAAGTGTACACACTGTTATAACTCGGCAACGTCTATTTCCTACACAGAAACCTCATAAAATGGTTTATCATTTACTATCCCTGTTCGGATTTAAGATAAACCCATCTTTCCAAAGGAGCCGCGAACTGCTGGATAAGTTATGAATGATTCATGTGTGACTTAGCGGTTTTGTCTCACGATGGAGACGCGAAGCCACGCCTTCCCTCGACCGGCAGCCAATGAAAACCGAGGACTGGAACTCATTTCCATACTATCAATAAGCACGCGCCTTTCGGGAGTGTGTGTGAGGCTAGGTTCTGTTTTTCTGCTTTAATCTCCGAAGTGAATTTCAGTTTTATATTAACTTCCTGCTGTTATCATCTTTAATATTTTACGCTCCATATTCGGTCGTATCCAAAGTTTGCATAGCAGGTGACTTATCTGAACTGCACATACGGATCGAAGCGCCTTCAGTAAAACAATGATGTTTACACAGAAAAGACAGCATTCTTGTATCTTTTGCCCCTATACATAACGGTCAAGAATTAAATTCAAGCCTGCTGTCTGTTAAATATAAACCTACCTGTGCTAAACTATAGACATCAGAACATATGATCGATGTAGAAAGTTTGTCACCTCATCGAATCGCTGCTTCACTTGGGTCACCAAGAGGCCCAGTAAAATAGCCTTGCTGCTCTGAATAGCCTCTACCTGGAGAGCAGTCCACAGTCCACATAATGGCGACGAGGCTTTGAGCAATCACAAGCCTACTAAAATTTGTGCTAATAAGTGCCATTACCGGCTCAGCATGTGCTGTGGTCCTGTTAAGGGCGCAAATTTGCAATATGAAGGTTGTTGGCTGAAGTCCCACGAGGGGACTTGCTATACCCTTGAGCAAGGTACTTAACCTGAACTATTTCGGTAAAAACATTCAGCATTGTAAATGGCTAAGCAGCCAAATGTAAGTCCTGTCTTTGCCCAGGTGGGAGTTTAAATCCAAGGCCCTCTTCACTCGAGGGATTTGGGCTAGTTTCAGCAGATGCCCTTGCTGTAATTCACACAAATGTCATAAAGCTTTTCTCGCTCCTTCCTTTATTGTGCCTTTTATCTTATCGGGTTTAATCACTTTTTAAAACATTGTATGATGTCGACTTTGCTGTAGAATGAAAGCCCCGGGAATTATGAAAACAGACTTAAAGCCAGGGTCGCGAACTGCCTCACTGGACCGGAGGGTGGTGGTTTCCTGTCTAGTTAAGCTCTTAATTAAATTACATTTGTGATTTTATGGAACTTTTACCTAAGCCACATGGGCTGCACAATTTATTGCTCGTTTGATTTTGATTCTTTGTGAAATAAGACCATGACAGAATAAATTCATGGTGAACCAAGATTATTCAATTACTTACAGCTTAATTAATTGTTTAAAAGCTAAGAACAACTAAGTAGCCTAATTATTTATTAATGGAATGATGGAAATTGAGAATATTATTGATTTAATTTGTGGAAAAATAACTTACCAATAAAATATAACCAATGATTTACTTAATTTTTCTATTTGCCTTGCATTTGTCATTGTATCATGGGGTGCTGCGTATCTCTGTGGGTTGGGTGTCTGTACCCATCCCTGGCTGTTGTTGGTTTGAATCCCACAGGTGGCCAGGTCACCATGTCACTGTTGCGTTCTTAACCTCAGTTGCTCCAGGGGTTTGGAGGCTGGCTGACTCTGTGTTCTGACCCCCAAAGTTCTCTCTCGTGAGATGGGGTATGTGAAAACGTACATCAATTAAATAAATATGACTATTTTACACTATCAGTCTACCTTAACACAAATTAAAATTATGCATTTATAAAATAAAAACCTCTATAAACATGTTTCATGGTAAATTTGATTTGTCTTGTCTGAATAATTCAGTCATCGGCTCAACTATTGCTTGAGATCCCCAGACACAGTGGAGACCAGTAGTTACTACTTGGACTGCCCCTTTTTCTCCTTGGGCTGTGATTGGCTTTGATGCAGTCAGCTCTTGTACTCCTTTCATTAGGATTGGCTAAAATATACCCTTTTCCCCATTCCCTGGGCCTGGAGATGCTCAGACACTGTTGCCCCTTATTTCTCCCTAAGCAATGATAGGCTCAGGCTTGCCCCCCTAAAGTTTTTCTTGGTCAGGATAGGCTCATATGCATCTGTGCATTTGGCTTTTGAGGAAAGCACAGATTTGTAATTTAAATAGGGCAAAAATCAGTGCTCAAGGAAGCTTATGGATGTCTTTTAACAACTGTGCCCCGAGCTGTTCTGGCCCCATCCTCAAAATCTTTTTTTCCCATTCTAATTAAACCCTGGTCTCGCTCAGGCATTCTTTATAACACAATAAAATATATCTGGGGATGTGGTTGCCTCTGCCTTCTGGTCAGCATTAAAATGTTACGTTGTAATTTTTTTGTAGTTACATTTGTTTAATTTTGCATTTTGTATTTCCAAAGTATTCTTATGCTTTAAGAATGATAAACATTTTAATTAAGGTTAATATGAGTGTTTGTTTCATGCTATTTCCTTATAACACCAGTCCTCTGCCAGCACTTCAATATTAGCAGTTAATCGTGTCAGCTGGCCCTACAATAACAAGAGGCAATGCTGTTCTTCTGGGTTCCTTAGAGGTTCTGTGTTCCAGGGCTTTCTGAGAGGAGTACTTCTGTT
Organism: Gymnarchus niloticus; assembly: GCA_009936485.2. Taxonomy (NCBI): domain Eukaryota; kingdom Metazoa; phylum Chordata; class Actinopteri; order Osteoglossiformes; family Gymnarchidae; genus Gymnarchus; species Gymnarchus niloticus. Next base: position 39,565 of record JAACJT020000733.1, on the reverse strand, counting down.
GCAGGAGTCTCATGCGTCGTCCTTTGCTCAAACATGTTTCTAAGATACTCCGTGCTCTAGGGGATTCCTGAGAGATCCTGTGCTGCAGGGATTTCCAGAAGGTTCGTGGGAGACCCTGTGCTCCTCGGGGTTCCTGGGTAACTCTTGCCTGTTTTTTGTTGATATTTTCTGGTCTCATGCCAATTCCCAAACCAGTTTGCACGCTTTTCCATCAGAAAGGATCTGGTTCCCATGCCAAAGAATAGGTTTTGGGAACTGGCACAAAAAACTAGGTGGTCTCAAACCAGGAACCTGTGATGTAAAGTGCTGAGGAGAGAAACAGCCCAAACATTTGTAGTTTAGCAAAGACTGCTAATGTCGCGCTCTGAGTAAAGTTGATCTGAATTTCTGACAATCTCTTTGAAGAGGGTATAAACTCGGAATTGTCTTTGGATTAGGATGACTCGATACCACTTTTTCATCTCCAAAAATGATTAAACCAATTTTCAATACCAGCCAATGCTCGACTTTTTGTTTCTGCTTAAACATGTTTTAAGGCGTTTCTGTGCCACATGTAATATCTAAAAAATATGCTCAATTATTACGAAATGAAATGCCAGTTTGGCAACGTGAATTGAGGCTAGCCCGTGTATCATTTTGGATCATCAGTTTATTTTTTCCAATAACCGATCCAGTGTTTTTGGGCAGAAGATCAGATCAGCATATCCATATGTTAAAATATACTGTCAAAGTTAGGAGTAAAGTTTGGAAACAGAAGACCCAGTCCTCTATGTTTCTTTTGTGTTACCGCTGGAGCAGGTCAGTGATGTCGCTGATACTTTGTCACTGTGTATTTGGCCCTGAAGGCAGTGAAAACGCAGACCAATTTCACAGTAGGTTAGGTTCTAGCATCGGCCAGCCACCGGCACCAGCATCATTTTGGTGTAAAAGAGGCATCTGTACTCATAGAGTTTGCCTCAAGGCTCTCTGTTCCAACAGGTTCCCAAAAGGCTCTCTCTGTTATAAATATCCAGATGGTACTTGAGGTCCAAGCTAGGCCAAGTATCAGTGGTCTTGCCAATCTGATGTAAACAGCACAGGAGTGACAGGACAGGGGAATATTATAAATATCAGGGAACAGTGGAACAGGATGGTATCGAAGAACAACAACAAGGAAAGGTGGGAGATGGTGACGTAGAGAGGGAGACTTGCAAGAGGGGTAGGAGAAGGCAGAGATTAAGGATGATGAAGAGAAACAGGTGAAGAGGAAGAACAGGGATGGGGGAAGGGAAAGTGACACTAGTAAAGATTGATGAGCGAGGAAAAGAATAGAGCCAAGCAAGAGTGGGATTCCACAAAAGTGAAAGGAGGCAGGGAAAAAGAGAGGCAAGTCTCACTGACGGGAGAATGAGGGATGTGAGGAAATGGCAGGATGGGACAGAGATAGGGCAGGCAGCACAGGAAAACAGACTTTAAGAGGGATGCATTATCGAAAAGCCAAACAAAATCAGGAAGAGAAAGGCTAGTTGCATTATGGAAGGTTCTGAATCCCTCCTCTCACTTGTAGAATCCTGCTAGGCTTGCTCTGGTTTTACACATTGCTAACCAGCACCTAGAAGAAGCAGGATTCCCACCGATAACTCTGCTGAAAAAAATAATTTAAAACCATTACAGAACCATTAGAGAGCTGTAATGGTTTTTAATGGTTTTTAATACTATTTGTGGTTTCCTAATGGATTTATTTTATAACCTGCTAATGTTTTGTTTTTTTTTTTTATAGCAGGGGACCGTATTAAAGTACAAGAGATGCTGACTGTATTTGCAAGGTCAGCCTGTCTTACATGATTCAGATTTACTGGTGTACAGCGATGACCGCGGTGACAACCTCAACGGTGGTTAAATCTGCAAAGGAAACAAATACTCATGCAAATCCCCAAGACAGAGTAAAAGCATAGCAGCTCGTCACCCTAGCCATCAATGGATTATACAAGCCAATGCGATCACTCCACACAAGCAAGTTTAGCTAGCGTGTGGTCTGCTATTTGGGAATTGGGGGGAAGCAACCTTTCCAACCCATTCCTCTGTCTGTCTTTTTTTCAAAGGAGAGGAGAAAGTATATTTAATAGTTTCCTTCTATGCTCACCCCTGACCCCCCCCGCCTTGTTGCGACACACTCCAACAAACAACTCCTTCCCTGGCAGCACTGGGCCCCCATTAGCATTCAGGTGTCTGCCATTGCCATGGTGGGGGGGGGGGAGGTCACCTTACAGAGTGTTCATGTGTCTGGTTTGTGGTGGGTGGTCCTGAATGAAATGTGTCCGGTTAGTTGGTGTGTTGGTATTACTAGTGTAGGTAGGTCCCGTTAGTCACTGTGTCAGTATTTATGGTGTGGGTATATCCCTTGGTACAGACACATGGAGTCTCCTTTTGTAACTATGAGGACTGGTATGAGGACTTTAAGTTCCAGTGTGATCACATCTGCAGTTTTGGATGTTTGACCAAATACCTTTACCCTTGAAAACCTGTGGTCTATCTGGTCTTCAGAGGAATGTTACCCCTCTGCTCATCAATGGTCCACTGGGCTTTATAATGATGTCATGCCCCACTGCTCTTCATGCCCCGCCGATCATCACGATAACAAGTGCCCCCTAGTTGACAGTTCTGTGAGTGTGTGCATGTCTGTGTGTTTTTTCTCTGTTCATTGGTGCACATTTTGTTTCTCTGAGGTTATGGACCTATTAGTGTTTGTGTATGCGTGTGGGCTTCAGGGGATCCCTATGCTTCCACTGTCTTAGTGTGGGCCAAGAATCAATGACAGCCGGCCTGTCCTTCATGCTGGACAGTGCCGAGGCCAAACGGGGCCATGCTAAGAGCGAAGGTGCTGTGCGTTTCCTCTCTAAACCAAACGTTTCCAAAATAAGCTCTGCCAAATATACTTCGCCCCCCCCGTGTGCTCCATTGTGTTTGACTGGAGTCATCAAATGAAACATCACGGGACAGACAGGGAAGCCCCCACAAACAGCTGTGCAGATGTGCAAGAATGTGAACAGCTCCATACACTAACCACAACACATGGACATGACATACACACTGTACTTTCAACACACTGCTCTCTGGGTGGTAAGTGAGCTCCTCAGCCACCCTCTAACCGCCCCACCCCACTCTCTGAGGGAGCAAAGGGGCTCTTCTTTTGACTGAGGCTGCTTTGTAGAACTGCGGCTCACTGAATAAAGACAGCCATATGTGTGGCAAGGCACACACGTGTTAACAGACATACACACGCAGGCACAGCAGTGACTTGAACGGGTGTCACCCCAGGAAATTCCTCTTGACCTCCTGCTCTTCACACAAAATCATATCATGGTAAAAAATGCACTATTTCGTTAGTCAGCAAAAACAAATCTTCTGAGGCACATCCCCTCTTAGGTCCATTTGGGCTTTGGGGAAACGTGGAACGGAGCAGCCAGCCTCTGGACCCCTGTGCTGGTGTTTCGCTTGAAGGTACAACAGTGCACTCCAAGGATGGAAACTTGCAAGCTTGTGAAATCAAGTTGAGGTCTTTTCTCATTAGGATAGTTATGGAATGGAATTGTACAAGCAAGGTCATGTGATGTGCCTTGGGGCTTGTCGTTGGATATATAGATATATAGCCAGGTCTTGCAGAAAGAAGGTCATGTGACGTGTCTCTAGGCCTTTTATTGGATATGTAGATATATAGCCAGGTCTTATAGAAACAAGGTCATGTGATATGCCCCCTGGTTTGTCATTGGACCCCAGCTGTTTCCACTGACATGCCCCCTAACCACATGCAACTCTTGTACATAAATTCACTCATGGTATAGCACTAGTGTGATTTATTTGAAGCTCACTCATGCGGGCGTCTTGTGCCAAGGATATCGTCATCATGGGTGTGCATAGATGACTATATGTGTGTGTTGCTGTGCCCACAGAGCGGAGCGGACAGCCCACGTCACTGTGGTCCAGGCAGGGGCTAACTCTCCCACATACAGCTTTTCATTCCCGCCTGTCCCTCTCTGCATGCCTCTCCACGTCTCCTGTTTTCGCATTTGCGGCGCCGGGTCCTGCACATTGCATGTGAATAGAATGGCTGAGAGATGAAGTAGGATGTAAAAAGTGGGAGAAGATTAACTCAGACTTGCTTGGTCTCCCAGCAGCTGTGCTAACAGGATATGAAGTGGGCTGTTTACTACCCTGGTCAATGCTTCGTGGCTGAAACACTCTTAATTCAAATCAGTTCGGCTCCTGAGCACTGAATGACAGAGGTAGCAGATGAGAGGTCCTCTCAGCTGAATGCTTTGAATTTGAACTGGATTGGAATTTTGATTTTGACGCCTTACCGGGATGATATGAGACTTTGTTTTCAATGGAAGACTTTTTATTGCGTAGTGCAGCACAGACCTTGTGAAAATCATTTGGTCACAGTAACCCTAAATGTTGATTTTGTTCATTGCGCAAAATAGCAAGTATTCACATGTAACTCATCCCATATGTGTGCATCATTATAAGACTGTGGATTTTGCAGCATATGTCACAGATTTCTTACAGTGTGATGGTCTCTCTGAATGGCGGTATCCTCAGCCTGTCTTTTCAGACAGGACTTTCCCAGAATGCACTTCCTGACACACCAGAGGCTGGAGCCCCATTTCCAGATGGTAATTCACCATACAGCTCTCACAAAGACCAATGAAAGGACCTATTCAGGCTATGAGGAAGCAAGGCTGCCCTGTTTGGATTCCTCTTCCCCATCTCCGCAGAGCCTCCTACGATGGTCCCGAACAGCCACACCTGAACTGGGTCATGCTGATGAGCGCTGTAACGCCTCTGTGGACGCACCTGCACGGCCCCTCTCCCCTAGTGTCTCCTCAAAAGGATTGTCCATGTTTATCACACTTCTGAAATGTGTGCAGAGCTCCTTGCTTTCAGGCAATGGGCCCCCCAGGATGGGGACGGGGGGCCTTTGAGATGCATAATGCCAATGATTATTTAATGTGCTGCATTTCCTTTATTGATATTTAGTAGAACTCATTTAGGTGATTTGTGGAAATGATGCTCAGGCCGAGTGGATCATTTAATTATTGACATTCTGCAGAATATAAGTTAATGCCAGCAAGTGGGAGCACTTTGTGTCACAGCTGCTGGGAGTAATGGTTATCGATAATCAACCTGAAAGCACACGCTGCACCAATTCTAATTCTGTAGTGATGGACCATGTCCATTGGCCCTGGTCACAGGGTTGCTGCTGAGTTCAGCTCTGTGTTGTGGGCTAGGACACATGACCCTGAGAGTGTGGAGCTCATGCAGACCTCGGTCCCAGTGGATTGGCTCTTTTGACCCAGCATTGATGGGGTTTCATCCCACTTTTGTCAGGGCGGAGGTCAGTGTATCGAAAGCGATCTCCGCTGTGATCAGAATGCTGCGCTTGGGCAGTCAGGGTCACAGCACAAAAGGAGACAAGGCTCAGGTCTGTTAAGACGTGACATGAATGAATTTGTATGAATGATCAAAAATGAAACTTTTACTCAACTGTGTATATCTTTAAAAAGAAAAAATATGACCAAATTTTGTACAATGGGGTAAAATGACTGCAGATGTAGCAGAATAAAAAGCCCTTAGCTGATCAGGAATGTCCAGTCATTCACTGTGCTGACAACAGTCCTGTTGGGATCTGGGTTTGCTTGTGCCTCCCAGCCTATAGATGGCAGCAGCGTACGTCCGTGACAGCACATGTGCACATGCTCTCTGCTCTTGTCGCTGTACGTGTTGCATGCTGCCGTGAAGTCTCAGTAGCTCTGCTCCCTCTGCCCCTCCCCAGTTTTCTCGCTATTCTGGGAGGACACTAATTACAGTGTTGGTGTGTGGCTGGGCAGTGTGGTTCTTCTGGGGCTCCTTGCTCGGCCCGTCATGGCCCTCTTGTGTCCCTCTCCATCTGTTTTCCTCTTGCTGTCCACCCCTTTTGCCTTTGCCTCCTTCCACAGCTGCCTTCCTATTTCCTGACCCATCTTGCTCATGGCCGGGTCTAACCACGCATCTGCAGCCCCCAACAGCAGTTACAAAACCCCCACCTTCATCCCTCTTTCCTGTCCCCTCTTGCTTGCTCTCTCTCGCACGCTCGCTCACTCCAGATGTGCACTTTTTCTTTAGTGACAAAAGCCTGTTTTTGTGGGTCCCTACAAATCTGAGTGTGGTTTTAAATGCTTCCTGTCTCTGGACCCTCTCCTTCTCCTCTCCTTCCTGTGAAGTGAAATGGGGCTTGCACCTAATTAACAGGCAGGCTGTCGCTGCTTAAGACAACCATCCTCTTCCCCTGGCCAAGGCCCTGATCAGCTAGACTGGGTCAGGAGAAACTTTCACACACACACGCACGCACACACACACACGCACACACACACACACACACACACATGTATGTTTGTATTTATAACCTTTTGGTGACCTTCCATTCATTTCTATGGGCCTAACCCTAATCCAAACTATGACAACCCTAACCCTTACCCAGCTGTAACCTTAACCATAAGTAATCCAGCAAAATACTAGAGTTTTGGCTCTTTGGGTTTTTTGATTGCATTCACAGATTTTTATAAAACTGAGGTTTTAAAATGTCAGGTTTTTATTACCTCCTGGGGACATTTTGTCCCCACAATGTAATATAAACATGTGGTGCACACACACACACACACACACACACACACACACACACAAACACACAAAGCCAATTTTATGCTTAGGTGAACCAATGAGGCGTGTTTGGGGATTTGGGGAGAATCTTAGCCCCAAAATGCCATCAAGATATGATTTAATGGGGTTTCCTGGTAGTTGTTTGCTGTTATTGGCTTGTCATTTAGCACCATCCAGAGGCCCCCTCCTGATTTCCTGTATTTTTGCATCTATGTCACACTAAATGGTTTCAGATCATTATTGAAAAATGTAATTAAAGACAAAGAGGAGAAGAGGAGAGAAAAACAATTTTTAAATTATCATCTCATTCATTGAAAAAGAGAGGTTATTCAACACCTATACCAAGTAACCGTCTCCCTAAATGTAGTAACTGGTTGTGCCACCTTTAGCAGCAAGAACTGCAACCAAACGCTTCTGATAAGTGGATATTAGTCTCACATTATTGTGGAGGAATTTTGACCAACTTCTTACAAAATTGCTGTAATTCAGCCACATTGGAGGGTTCTCAAACATGAACTGCCCGTATAAGGTCCTGCTACAGCATCTCAGTGGGGTTCAAGTCAGGATTTTGATTAGGCCACTCCAAAACCTTCATTTTGTTTCTTTCAAGCCATTCAGTGGTGGACTTGCTCTTGTGCTTCTGATTGGTGTCAGGCTGCATCACCCAAATGCACTTAACTGACGACCAGACATTCTCCTTCTGGATTTTTTGGTAAAGAGCAGAACTCATGGTTCCATCAATTATGGCAACAAAGCTTACCCATACCATCACACTGCTACCACCATCTTTGACTGTTGGAATGATAATTTTACTATGGAATGTTGTTATCTTTTTGCCAGATGTCTTCCCAAAGGTTCCATTTTCATCTCATAGGTCCACGGAACATTATCCTAAAAGTCATGGTAGTCGTTCAGGTGTATTTTGACAAATGTGACATGAGTCTTTATGCGCTTCTTGATTAGCAATGGTTTTCGCCTTACAATTCTCCCATGCATACCATTCTTGTCCAGTTTCTTTCTAGTGGTGGAATCATAAACAGACTGCATCTGAAGTGATTGGCGTCTGTAGTTTTATACATGTTAGTCTGGGTTCTTTTGTGACTTCCTGGATGAGTTGATGTGCTCTTGGGGAATTTTCAAACCTTTGGACACCACGGCACCGTTGGCTATTGTAGCAAGGCTGAATGCTACAGTGTTAGCGATTCACTTTCTAGGTTGCTATTAATTTCGCTCAGCTGATTTCAACCCCTGAGACACCCAGAGGCAGCCAGGACTCTCTCTGCAAGTATACTGAGCCAGAGTCAAGTGAGTGAGGCTGCTACGTGTGAGGGAATGAGTGTGCAGGGTGAACTGGGTGCAAAGTGATAGCATGTGTGTAAACTCAGCTACTGTATATGCATTACATGCTCATACTGTGTGATGATGCAGCTTTTAAATCGATGGACTCACGGTCTGAAGATTGTAGCTCAAGTCCAATGAGAACCACTGTTTTCATAACCTCACTTGTTCAGTAAAATATCTTGTTGTACAAATAGACTATGGTGCTTTGGATTAAAATGTCTGTCAAGGAAATAAGTGAGGCAGTATCTTCTTTGTGTGATGTGAGAATGAGTCCCTCCTAATTGCATGAACCTTCAGTCAGGGTCGCAGTGATGAACACTAGTACTTGTGTACAGACCACAGAACCAGGGCCACGTTCTTGAGTTCTGAGAGGACCCTGCCCACCTCCCTGTTTATGTCAACAGCCAGGAAAACGTGACGCATATGGATGTTTATTCAAGTTACATTTAAATACTGCGGCAAAACAATGATCGCAAGCCAGACCATGGAAAACTGATGGATGTAACGTTTTTGACATTTCAATGAGATTTTGACTCTGGTAGTTAAAGATGGTGGTTTACTTATTATTTTGTCAGAAAAAATGACATAATGTTTGTTTTAGTTGCGGCTGCATGCCTACAGAATGAATCATTTGAGCGGATCAAATCAATGAAATATATCACAGTGACAACTTTCACCCATTTACGAGTTTATATTTTGCTGGAGTAGTTTGGGCTAAAAACTATACTTGAGGGTGTCACAGCAGAGCCCCCTCCAAGGACTTGAACCAACACCCTTCTGGTTATGAGTCTTGGGCCTTAAACATCATGATGCTCAGATCACCATTCAGACTCTGGTTCTGCAGTTCGGTGACACTCGTGAAAACTGTAGTTAGTGCATTCTTTGGCTTGGGGCCTCTGAAAGGAATCACACCTGGCATCAGAGCAAGGTTCCCAACCCTCCTTTAGGACATCATAAACTGCAAAACAGAGGTGGCGATGGGGTGGAGACGGGACGCTGTAAACGGCTAACGACCAAAATGGCTAGTGGTTTTCTTTTTAATGCTCTCCAGCTACATTTGGGGCTTCTTTAAAAGCTTCAATCCTGAAACTTACATTTAAGTCAACTTATTAGGCTGGGTTTACACCACTGAATCTATTCATCAGTGGTTGGGACTTAAACCCAAAACCTATACGTCATCTGGCACCCTTGCCATATTATTGCACTCAAGCCGGTCACAAAGGGGTGTCTCCCTAAAATTCCCCAGTCAGTTTGACTGCACTATGTGGGGGACTGAGTAGCAGTAAGGGGGGTGTGTGTGGCTGCCACTTCTCTCAGTGCTTGTGGGTCTCGGTGCTCCCAAGCTTTTGTGGGAGCCCCCTTTCCCACACGCCTACCATCCTGCTGCCTCCCCTTTTCTTTTGCCCCCCCCGGCCCTAGCAAAAGGGCTGCTTTATGAGCTGGATGCACATTCGGTGGATCTGAAGAGAGTAGGAACAAGGCCTCGAGGGCTCACTGGGCTGCCCCAGCTGCCAGGAAGCGGCAGCACGGATGCCATTTAGGGGTGAGGGGGGAGCTTGGGGGGGGGGTATATTCCTGTGTCTTAGCGTGGTGGTCTATCTTGTCCGCTGAGCAGATTTTGATCCCGTTCATCAGAATCAGACCGGACCTCCTCTAAATACCATTTAACTGGCTTCCCTTTTCATTGACACATTTTATTCATTGTTTTAATATTTCCAAATGGTTTCTTTGCTAGGCATGCAACATTTACAATATGTGCCTTTTCAGTCCGTATGAGTAATTTTTGATTTGTGTGCAAGCAGTAACACAAATCATTGTCATTGTTTTGGAATGTGGGTATACCAAACTATTCTTAAAAATGACAAAAATTCTATTAAAATGACCCATTTATATAACAAAAGGATTGAATGACTCGAAACTCAACTGACACAAATGCAACCAAATAGCACCAGAGAAGGCAGGAGGACTGAAGTCAAGGATTTGCAGTCACTACTACGGACTCAAGCTGTCAGACAGGTTCCCATATACCGTATAAGTTGTGTGTATCTCCAATATCTGTTTGCAAGTTTTCCCTATTTTGAGAAAGGCAACAAAACCCGAAAAGCGGATTTTTTGGGGTACCTCCACAAAACAAACACCTTTTTTCCACTTGCCTGGTTGTTAAAATTGACTGTTATCAATTTGCTTATACTTCTGATAGTCTATGATTATAAATTGGTGCAGTTTTCTGAGAAGCTATATTACAGTGATTATCAATGGACAGCTTTTGTTGTTCAGAGAGCTCTTAAAGCTTGACAAAAATTATGTTTGGGAATATGAAGGATTTAGCAGTCAATCTTCAGTCATGAGTGAGGATTTACTTTGAAAATGAAGAGGTGACAAGATGGAACCATTATAAACCACTGACGCTAGAATTTGTATGTCATAATTCTGAATGTCTGTTTTCTCCATACTGTGACCCTAATCCAGATGGATGGATGGATGGATGGTCTTTCTATCCTAGAATGGTTCAACAACCACCCATAGTTTTCCATAACTCTTCTCCCACCTTCTCTCGTTTTCTAAATCCAGCAGAAGAATTCTTCTCCGGATGGATGTTGGAAAGTAAGTGACCACGACCCTTGAAAAATGACACTTTGTCATACAATGAAAAACGCCTTTGAAAATATCAAAGCTGATGAGTGACAGGCTTGGATCTACCCTCAGATTTTTCCTCACTGCTTGGCTAAGGAAGTTTTTGCATGTGATGTTGGTTAACAAATGTGACCACATGTCAATAAAAAGCATGTCAGGGTATGAATTATTTTTCATTTCTGTTCCTAATTTTCTTGCAAGTTACATCATTTCCCTACTGACTCTTCACTGTATGAAATACGATCCATAATATGACACACTATTCTGTATTTCACAAGTACATGTAGGTTCGCTTATTGACATGTGACAATTACGAATTTGCTCAAAAGGATTTTCATTGACTTTGAGGACTCCTAACCAGGCTTGTAAGCCTGTGTTTCGTTTGTATGCTGTTTTTAAAACGATTAGCGTTTTGAGAAAACTGGTGTGCAATTGGAAACTATGTCAAAGAAAATGGGAAATATCGTAATGACATAAAAATGGGAGGGAGTCACGGTGGTTCGTTGGTTAGCGCTGCTGCCTCACAGAATCCCCCCAATACCGGAGGTTTGTACTCCAATTTCCTTCCATGGTTCGTTTATGTAGCTGGGGAGGCGGATTAAAGTGGAATTCTTAAGCAATATACCTGTACACGACCTGACTGTGTGTCTGTACAGAGACACATATACATCTGTGAGTCTGTGTCTCAACAAGTAAGTGTGTGTGTGTGTGTGCGTGTGCGTGCACCCTGTAGCAGAAGCGACTCGTACTGACCAGACACTGACTCCCCTGCCAGCCCACTATGCCTCAGGTTTCCCATCACCCTCCTGAATCATTTCAACACTAACCCTCTGTCCTACAGTCCCATCTTTTGCTCACTTTTTGGCCCCATTTTCGCACCTCACACCATCCCCAGTACGGTATTTATGGGACGGTCTATTTTCGTGCTTTTCGGCGAATCCCGCATCACATTTCTCCATGTAGCCTGAGGGGCACACACCAAGGACGGGACCTCATTAGCAAGAGGGTGGGGGGGAGAGACTGTGGCCACAGTCTGTCACTCTTATCAGTGAGCCCTCAGCCTCCGTCTGAATCTGCGTGACCCTGTCTGTGTCTGCGTGACCCTGTCTGTGTCTGCGTGACTCTGTCTGTGTCTGCGGCTGTGTCTGACCTCATTCCTGCTTCAACGGGGAGCTCTTCGCGCTCGGACCCACCCTGGTTACTGAGCACCAGTATGGCAAAATCTGTCTCCCGTTCCAAGAGAGATTTGGCCAGAATGGTATTGCAGTGTTTACTACTATTATGGTTTGGAAGGTAAAAAACTAACAGAAAACAGCTTTACATAACATGATATATAAATACGCTTAAATACCATACATCCATGACAAACCTTCATACTGTTTGCATTTGCTGTGGCCCACTGGATCCCGAGAGTGCGCGCCCATACTCTGGAAGCTGACGAGGAGGAACTGCAGACCGTAATATCGCTGAACGTCCTACTCCAGAGCTGATGACACCCGGATTACGCAGAACTTGCTGGAGCCATTCCAAACGTAACCCATCATGCCCAACCCCCACAAGGAATAGAGCCCACGGTAAGTTCCCTGGGGGGGAGGGGGGTGCAGACGGTAGTCATTAAGATGCAGGTGTGCAGCTTTAGGGAGCAGAAGCAGGTTGCATTGATAGGGGGATACTGTGGTTGTAAGTTATTTTTGGTAAGGAGACCAGACAAATGGAGGGATACTTTTAAAAGGTATTTATAGGGTGATATACACCATGTTTCACAAACACATTAATGGGCATAAAGGTTACAGAACTGAATACGCTACAAGTTTATGTTCTGGGGAGGAGCTGTTACAGTCATGAAATATCAGCTCAGCCTGAATAGCTATGACGAAAAGCCAAAAGCGTAGATGTGTTAAGCAAAAAAACCCTTCAAGACAAGCAAAACACAAGACCGACAAATTATCAGAAATGCAGCAGATAGAGGAGGTGTATGGTCACCTTAGCGCCTTACTTAAGCCAAAAACATAAATGACATCTGGATCACGTTGATAAAATATGACATTTTATTGGCTGGTTGTTTTTTACGGCCTCCAACAAACTCAGATTTGGCTCCAACTGAAAAAATGATGCATATCTCCAACACAGCAATCTTGGGCAGTGTGAAATAGCTTATTAAGATCGCTGTGTTCGTTCAAAAGTCCCATAGTGCATGTTTTTTAGAGTGTGTGAAAATATCACACTTGGCTCTTACACATATCCAATTAAAATTAAGTTCATGAAGCCCATGAGAAGGGTCACTAAGACAAATTTGCCTTGAACAGTGTGGAGCAGAAGAGAAGCTGGCCGGTGACCTAACTTCAGCGTGTACATGAGCGTGGTGCTCTGGGTTGAGCCCCTGTGTGCATCCCATTGGCCATGGTCACGGTCATGTGATGAGGTCTCCTAGTAGGATGCGAGGTGAAAGGAGTGGGGTGTTTGGACACAAAAGAAAAAAATCTGCTGTGTACTGAAGAGATGCCAGCAGCAAACTCGAGATTACAACTAAATATAGGCAGGGAGCGGATGGGGTGAAACCCAGAACGATCGATCGGAAGAGAGTGGGTGCGCATGGTGAAAGAGTACAGGAACATAAAAAGGTGTAACTGTAATATCCGACGGGGAAATATGAATGAAGTACAAACAGAGAGTCAACAGGAGACTTCCTCCAGTCACAGTGTAAGGTAATACAGATAAATACTCAGTAAAGGCCCAAGGTGAGCTTTGAATGATCTTGTGAACTGCCATTGTGAATGATGATCAGCCTTGGGACTCCTGGTATACCATTAAAGAAACTCAGTTGATCTCTGTTAACCTCAGGAGTGTTTGGTATGTTTACTTTAGTGGATGGAGGAGCTTAGAGGAGGAATGGAGATAGCCAGGTATAAACTTTCTTCAGGGCTCAATGTGTGGGTTTTGCTCTGATTCCCAGTGTTTCAGTTACTTGGCCACCATGTTTTAGGATGCTGTTTTTAAAGGGGCCTTGTCCCCATTTTCCTGTTTGTTCCTGCTGCTCTATGTTGTCCCAACCCGTGGCTGCATCCTTCACCCTGTGACCTGCCACATTATATAAATTATGGAATCAAACTAGGAAGAGTGAGCACGGGGTAGTTTTAAATTCGTCTCATATTCTCACATAAAATGAAAGAGTGTAATGGGGGAAGAGTTCTGACAAATGGAGGGATACTTTTAAAGTGTATTTATAGGCTGATATATGCATAGTTTCAAAAACTCATTATTGAGCAGCAGTTATAGAACTGAATGCATTACTAGTTGTTTATGTTACAGTAAGGGGGGCAGCTGTTACACCCAAGAAGCATCAGCTCAGCCTAAATAATGGTGATGAAAAGCAAGAAGCATTGTAAAAAATAAAGCTGAAAAATAGAATGTGTGCAAGACACACAATCCACAAAACATTTCATATTATGGAAAAGGATTAAAGTATCCAGACCATCAAATGAGCAGAAACTCAGACAGTCTCCTTTTACATAGTACAGCTTCCTTACTGTGTGTGGCCATAGTTGTACCTTAGCATCCTGCTTGAGCCAAGAGCATAAACACTGAACATTTACATTTATTTATGTATAAAAGAGGAAAAGGGGAAGGCGAAAGAGAAGGTGTATGGATATGGTGAGAGAGGACATGCAGGTGGTTGGTGTAACAGAGCAAGATGCTAAGGACAGGAAGAAATGGAAACAGATAATGTGATCAGGTTGTGATAACCCCTAATGGGAGCAGCCAAAAGAATAACAGTAATAATAATAATAACAACATTTACTCTTTTGGTAGATGCGTTTGTCAAAAGTGATGTACAAGTGTGGTAGATTATGCATAGCATGCATAGAGCTGAACTAATATCATAATAATCTGATTTTCTGTATAAAACCATCCATCCATCCATCCATCCATCCATCCATCCATCCATCCATCCATCCATTCATTCATTTTCCACCGCTTTATCTGTGTCTGGGTTGAAGGGACAGCAATCTAAACAGAGATGCCCAGACCTCTCTCTCCCCAGCCTCCTCCTCCAACTCCTCCAGGGCATACAATCTCTCCAGCGCATCCTGGGTCTGCCCTGGATGACCTCTCCTCCTTGTTGACATGCCTGAAGCACCTCTCATGGGAGGTGTCCAAGAGGTATCCCAGAGAGATGCTCAAACCACCTCAGCTGGCTCCTTTCAATGCGAAGGAGCAACAGCTCTACTCTAAGTTCCTCCCAATTGTCTGAGCTCTTTACCTCTAAGGCTGTGCCCAGATACTCTGTGAAGGAAGCTTATTTCTGCCACTCGCATCTGTGATCTCCTCTGCTTGAGGCCTCAACCTGGGGAGGGCAATCCACCATTCTCCAGCTGAGAACCATGTTGTTGGATTGAAGATGCGGATCATCATCCTAGGTGCTTCACACCTGGCTGCAAACCGCCCCACTGCAAGCGGGAGGTCACGCCTCAATGATGCCAACAGAACCACATCATCTGCAAAGAGCAAAGATATGATCCTGAGGCCACCCAAATGAACACCCTCCATCCCTTGGCTGTGGCTAGAAATTCTGTCCATAAAAGTCATGAACAGAATCGTGGACAGGCGGGAGCCCTGGAGGAGTCCAAGACCCACACCAAATGAGTCTGATTTACTGCCGGCATTGTGAACCAAGCTCTTGCTCTGTTTATACAGGTACTGAATGACCTGTGACAGCAGGCACAGTAACCCGTACTCCCAAAGCGCCCCCTACAGGACATCCCGAGGGACACGGTCAAAAGTCCACAAAGCACATGTAGACTGGTTGGGCAAACTCCCATGAACCCTCCAGTCATTGTAGGGGTTAAGAGTTGGTCTAGTGTTCCACGACCAGGAGGAATACCGCATTGTTCCTCCTGTAACCAAGGTTTGACTGACAGACGGACTTTCCTCTCCATTACCCTGCCATAGGCCTTCCCAGGGAAGCTGAGAAATGTGATCCCCTTAAAGTTAGAACACTTTGCAGTCCCTTTTCTTAAAGATGGGGACCACCAAACCAGTCTGCCAATCCTGAGGCACTGTCCCTGACCTCCACGCAATGTTGAAGAGGCGTGTCAGCCAAGACAGCCAAACAGCATCCAAAGCCTTAAGGAACTCTTGGGCAATTTTTTCCACCTTTGGAGCCCTGCCACTGAAGAGCTTTTTAACTACTTCAGTAACCTCAGCAGTAATCATGGACAAGTCCTCCTCTGACTCTCCAGACATTACTTCCTCCAAGGAAGGCACATTAGTGGGATTCAAGAGATCCTTCCACTGTCCAGGTATATCCCGAGTTGAGGTCAACAGCACTCCATCCCTGCTGTTAACAGTTTGGGTAAAGCACTGCTTCCCCAACTTACCACCAGGTGGTGATCAGTTGACAGCTCAGTTCCTTTCTTCACCCAAGTATTCAAGACATACGATCGCACATCTGATCATACAACTACAAAATCGATCATCAGCCTATGGCCTAGGGTGTTCTGGTGCTAAATGCACTTATGAACACCCTTATGCTTGAACGTGGTGTTACTTATGGGTAAACTAGCACATGAATCCAATACCATTGCTCCACACGGGTTTACATCAGACCGGCTGTTCCTCCCCATGACATCTCTTCAGGTTTCATCATTGTTACCCACGTGAGTGTTGAAGTCCCCTAGTAGAACAATAAAGTGCCCAGAGGGATAACCTTCCAGGACCCCACCCAAGGTCTCCAAGAAGGCTAGATACTTTGAATTGGTGTTTGACAGACAACAGTCAGAGCCCATCCCCCAACCCAAAGTTGCAGGAAAGTGACCTTCTCGTTCACTGTGTTAAATGCCAATGTTTAAGCACTGACTCGGGGGGCTATGAGTAAACCCATAACTACCTGACGCCTCTCATCCAGGGAGACTCCGGAATGGAAACCATTATTCATTTATTCCATATAAGTAGACCATGGTTCATTCTCTATAAATTAGGCTGCAGGGTTAGGGAGTGCTTCTTCGGCCAAGATCACTGAAATGGGTGAAGAGTCAGTATGGAGGGTTATCAAGGCCGTTCTCGAGATCTATTTCACTCATTATCCTAATTCATGGTTTTACAACCCTGGTGTCTGGCTGTACTGAGTGAATCTCTAAGTCTATTTATGAGTCAATAAGTCTCTTTGTACCGGTCAGCAGGGTCACGGACGTCTGTAAATATATATCACATACTGCAGGTCCAGGTCCAGGACCAAGTGGACAGCTAGCGCCCAAGTGGGATTCCTGTTTCCTGAATGGCAACAGCACTGTATATATTCATGTATTTGGTTGAGAATGCATGGACATGATGCATGAAGAATATACTGTGGAGGAAAAACTCAATGGAGAGACCCTGGTTTCACTCTATGCATTATTTTTGAATTAGCTCTCTTGCTAAGAAGACCTAGCAGCGCTCTTTTCTCCCAGCATTCCTAAGCCTGTATCATACGTCCTCCCAAAAATCCCACACTCACCCATTCCAACTATAACTGGTCAGTATACTGGAATCAGTGGCTAAGCCTGGTAAAACCCTGTACACAATAATATCTTTCATCCATCCATCCATCCATCCATCCATCCATCCATCCATCCATCCATCCATCCACACAGCTGTAAATAGCCCTTCAAAGCATGCTCATACATCTCATAGACTCCATTGAAGGCTTTCAGTGCTGTGATTTTGTATATTTTTAGGTCTTAAGCAGGTTCTTTCTGGTGCTAAAGGTTTACAGAAGTCCAGTGATATAACCAAGATGAAGAACATCAGCCAGCAGACACCTCTCATTCACATTCCATATAATGTATCAGTCACCAGGCCTGACTCTTTAATTTTTTGCAGTATTCAGTGGAACATCGACATTGTCAGTAGCTTTATGGGTCTTTGTCATTATAATGTGCATACACAAAATGTAACTAAAATAACCTACCCACTCAGGACGTTGTATTTAAACATATAAAGGACTGGATGCTTATATCTGAATTACATCACAAGCCACTGATGCAAATGCTTACATGATAAAATATGACCCTTAAACAGTCTTACACAATAGCTGTTGTTTGGATGCGCATCTTAAATAGGCCTCTTTTATTACGTAATAAAACTAGTTACTCTTTGAAAT
Source organism: Gymnarchus niloticus (assembly GCA_009936485.2). Lineage (NCBI taxonomy): Eukaryota > Metazoa > Chordata > Actinopteri > Osteoglossiformes > Gymnarchidae > Gymnarchus > Gymnarchus niloticus. The sequence continues at coordinate 21,777 of JAACJT020000733.1, read as the reverse complement.
TCCTGTAGTCTGTGCAGTAGATGGATATGCTCAGCACTGACACCTACAGGTAGGAGGGAGAACCAACCTTTATTGCAAGGACATAGGGCTCAGCAACCCCCTCCCCGCAGGCAGTAAATGTCAACAACAATAAAGAACTCTCTCATATTTCTTACTGATTTAGCAGAATAATACTTTGGGGTCAGACAGGATGAAATGGTTTTGTAAGTTTACTTAGGGAACAGTGTGGGAGAGGAGCACCCTAGAAAGGACTTTTCGTTTGTCCTTGCAAACAAACAGTATGGCAGGAAAGTCATGGAGAGTTTCCGTATGTTCTGGCTTACATAAAAGGCAGAGCTTATGCAGGTGACAGAGACGTATTTAAGATTTTTTCTCAGTGTTTAAATGTTAATAAACTAACAAATCCCATTGTTAAATTGACATCTTTTGGCATACTAAAAAGGTTCCTTACACCTCTAATACCCCATAATGGCCATTGTCAATCTCAAACTCTAAAGTAGTCCTACCACCTCGTTCCCTCCATTTATCCTCTGATGTCCCTAGACAGTAACACAGTCCCATTGGCTATGGTATAGCACTGGACTTGGCTCTGTTCATGTAAGTAAACCGCCATTTAAAATACATGCACATGGGCACAGGTTCAAAGAGATGCTCCAAGGTTCAAGTCAGATGACATGGGAGACGTTGTGGGCGTGGCATGAGAGTGAGGCCGTCGGCAATGGAGGCACCTCCATACCAGACCTGCTAAGCCAGCAGTTTATATTGGCGTCCCCAAGTGACCGCTGCTGTGTGGAGGCTTCCTCCTCTGCTCTGTTTTGATGGAGAGGTGCGTGGTGCAGTTAAGGAACAAGTTTAGGTGTAAAGCAGGAAGAAACATCGCTGATGAGAGGTCGGTAACGTGAAGATGCTTCTCCCTGATGAACATTAATCGATTGGATTGTAATTGCTATAAAACTATAAGAAACTGGTCCAAAATTGAGGACTTTATGGTATTTTTGGTTTTACCAAATGACAGTTTGAAACAAAGAACAAACAAATATCGCAAGTAACAAATCTGAAATGCAGCCGTAAACTAGAAATAAAAATGAGTTGATGTTGGATGAATGTGTGGGGAGGCTAAGTGATCATGATGTGTTGACCCGTCTGCTACAGGCAGGGGACTGCAGCTGGACCACAAGGGATAGTAAATCTAGGTTCTGAGAGCTTTGTCAAGGTCCCTGAAGAATTGAGCCTCTCCATCAGAAGCATGGCAGATGACCTGGAGGGCTGAATCAAGCTGACCCAGGAAGCACCCGCAACAACCCCCCTCCCAGTGTCTCCCATGAGGGGGGTGGGGTAAGGATGTTACACCTCCAAGGGACAGCTGTCATCTGCTCCCAGGTAATCCCCACTGTGCCCAGTCTGATTCCAGCACAGCTTCAAACGCCCAAGGAAATGCAGAAGAAGGAAATGTGGAGAGACACGTGAAGAGAGAAAAAAGAAGCTGGCAGAAAGGACAGTGATGAAGTAAACAACAGTGAAGAGGGAAAGATGGGCTGATGGATGGAAACAGACAGAAAGACAGGAAATGGAGTGACTGAGAAACAGGATGAAACAGGAGAAGGTAAAGAGATGGCGAGAGTGATGGCAAAGCATGGCATCAGCACACAGTAGATCTGAAAGTGGCTCTGAGTGAATTTAGCTTTCGTTAATTTTCTTTGTCAAATTGTTTCTGATGTTAAATCAAACTGAACCTAGATACAGTGGCAGGACCTGCAAGACTGATGGTTCCAAATAGATAAAGGAGAGAGATGAGTGATAAGCAGATTAGAGAGATGGTGGGACAGTGAGGGGAAGAGGCAGGCAGCCTTTTTACATGGTCACTTGGCTTATATCTTGGGTCCTTTCACCTTGTGTCTTCTAGTGTGGCACTGAATGTTACTTTCTTATATAATACAGGCTGTCTCATATCCTGCATTTTCAGAAAATGTTGGTTTGCAGGATCTTGGTTGTCATTTTCATTTTGTGTTTTTCCTTTCATTGTTTCTGTCTACAGTCAGAAAATAAAATCCAGCTGTTTAATTCATGGCGTGTGGAAACATGCCAGGATCCATTTCTGCAGCACTCTCGGGTGGTATGGAAACCAAACTCATGGTGGTTTTGGTGCTTTGGGTTTTCCAGGAAAAAGCCCATCTGGGTCTGTCGATTGACAATATGAGTGCTATGTGACATTCGCTTTAGCACGACGCAGGTCTTCTGGAGACAATCTAAAGGCAGCAAGGCCTGAGACTGTAGTCTGTGTGTGTGGAGTTTGAAAGCCTGATAAGATTTCCTGCTTTTGCACTTGTGTCTCCCCCATTGCTGGCTGGGGTCTGCTCAGTACTGCTCAACGATGCAGATTCGTAACAGAGCGTGATGGATTACATGGCTCAGTGACAATGCCTGTGAGAGCAGCTGATGGATTGCTGTGCTGCCAAGTATCATGGCTGTTGACTGCATCTCCTGGATTACACTATTCAGAGATATTCGCTAACATGGCGGTGATAGAGTCCGGTAGATTAGACTGCTCAGTGTTGTTCATTAACATGGCTGTGATAGGGTTTGGTGGATTACACCATGCAGTGTTCTTCAGAAACATCGTTGAGATAGAATCTAAAAGATTACACGGTGCAGTGTTGTTCCCTAACATGGCAGCAATAAAGTGTGGTCGATAACACAGCTCAGTGCTGTTCAGTAACATGGCTGTAATAGAATTTGGAGGATCACACTGCTCAGGGCTGTTCAGTCACACGGCTGTGGTAGAGTCTAGCAGATTACACTGCTCAGTGTTATTCAGTGGGAGTTTACAGGAAATGGGGTTTACAGGAAACAGCTTACAAAGAAATGTCAAACATGACTACAATGAATAATATTCATACAATAGTGATAGACATTCATATTCATATAAAAATTTACACTGTAATGTAACAGTGACAATACTCCAACATTTTTTATTTCCCATCATAGCGAAACTGATAACAATTATTTGTACTTTCTAATGCAAATACATGTTTCCTCGGTACAACCTTTCTTTCTCACACTCAGAAACACATTGCACATTTGGTAACAACATACAAAGATATTTATGTAAACACCAAAAAAAAAACACACACACACACACACACACACACACACACACACACACACACACACACACACACACACACACATTCTCCTCTTACTTGATGGCATTAAATACATTTTCATTCTGTTCAAAGTATCCACCCAGTCCCTCACACATCTCCTTTCAAATTCCCAGGACCAAGTATCCTGTGACAGTCTTTCCAAATCGCAGAACACAGATTACCAAAATAACGAGAAAAGAACTAAATCCATCTTCGGGTTTAGAGAGGTGTTCAGACCACATGCCATTCAAGTTACCCCAGTTATGTACATTCTTTCATTTGCTGTGCATTAGTCTCTGCTTTTTTTTCTCTCTCTTTTTTTTTTAATCGAAATTTGTGGCCGTGTTGGCACACAAAACTGGCTCATAAAACACAGGAATAAACACCTCATTTAATTTGGCCATCGGCATGGTGTGGGCCAGTCCAGTAAAGCTACATTAATGCTGTCCTCCTGTTAGAGAACGGTACAGTAATACGTGGTAAAAAAAATGCTGTCACCATGGCGGAGCACAGTGCAGCCAAGTAGAGTAAAGCTTTGTACACTTGTTAGCATGGTATATTACAGCAAAGTTGACATCCTAGTATAGTACGATAAGAGAAGATAAGAGCAAGATAAGCTTCTACAAAGGCAATCAAAAGTAAATATTCTGCTGCAAAATATTATTTCTGCTGACAACAGTTTGCAGGCTGCTACCTTACATCATGTCACCATGACAGATTCTCCAACTGCAGAACACATTAACTGTCCTTTACCGCATGACTTTTAAATGTTTTGTTGAGTCTGAAATATCTTGCCTTCTCTGTTCTTAGTTGAAAGGTTGTATGATTAACACACAGGCTTGCTAAGCACAGCAGCACGATTGGACATCCCTTACACTTTCCCCAGGATGTGTGTAGACCCCTCCATTTGCAGGGGGCAGCTGGTGGTAATTGGACATTTTACCCGTGACTTTGTACCAAGCATCATGCTATGTTTATCTCCTTGGTGTCTCCAGCTAGATTACTTCGATGTTATGAAGCTGACTTAGTGCTGGACAAAAAAAAATGTTCCTCTTCTGTACTTAGATCTCACTGTGATGCTCCCAGTGAAGGCTGGAGTTTGATCAGCTACAGCAAGCCCATTTCGCAAACCTTATGCAGTGCCTCTAACAGAGAAACCAATAAACCAATTACATTACAAGAATACTACTGCTATCTGATGGTAGAAAGGCTTACGTTTGCCTACATGCTTAATCTCGCTAAATCTGCATGGTGTCCGTGTTTTTTTACTAAATGAGCCAGAGTGATTTCACTGAAGAAGTTTTAATAAAGATTTACGAAATTACATCTTTTTCAAGTGAGGGCAACCACCATATTGTATCATAGGAGCATCATTTGTTCTGCACTATGGCCAACATGGTTACACAGACACTGTGTAGTTCATCTTCGTCAACTAAATGATCATCACGTGGTTCACTACAATTACACAGTCACTGTGCAGGTCATCTCAGACAATCAGGTAGTCATGGTGCAGTTCATCAGACACAACTAAACAGTCATTGTGTGGTTCATTTCGGTCAACTAGATCATCTCTGTGTTTTACATCTTTGACAACTAGATGGTCATTGTGTGGGTCATCTCAGACAATCATATGGTCGATGTGTGGGTCTCTTAGACAATCATACCATGTTGTTCATGTCAGTGAAGTGGATGGTCACCGTGTGGTTCTAGATGGACCATGGACAAACATGGCATCACAAATTGGTCAATTCCGGGCAATCATAGGGCTTGAGGCATCATAGAGCCAACATTGTCACTGAGCTCACTTACATCTGAAGGCCAATAAAACAAGATCATAGATCTACAGAGGTCAAGGCAGCCTAACATGCTGTCTATCATGGCAATGGTCACCTCTGCCAAAGCAGGAACAACTTGATAAGCAGTCAGTTTGTCTTGAATCCAGTTCTGAAAGTGCAGGTCAAGAAATCTGCTTGTTCCCCTACCTACTTGTGTACATTCCTGGCTCATGCATCAGCATTTCAACATGCGTAACATCATGACTTGTTAAGACACTGTGCTGATTCACTGTGCGTATCACACACTGGCTTCAATATTGCAGCCATCAACCGAGTGGTGAAAAAACAGTGCTTCAAGTCACTGCGTCTCAATTACATTCATTTCCAACTCTCTGTTAACTTTTGTCTGGATTTTAACACTAAAGCATTTTGCCATCTATGAAATATATGCCAATGAATTAGATGTCAAAACCACAATATTCCATTCTGCAATATTGATGTACATTCATTTTCATATTAATTTGATTTGTATCCTAGTTCCATTTCTCAGTAATTTGTCTGGGCTCTCATTGCTTCTTCCAATTGGTTTGGTGAGTTTTCTGATTCCTTCAGCTCATTCTCTGATTGGTTTGGTTGGTATCCTGCTCCCCCTTTTTTAGCTGAAAGGAGAATATGGACATAACCATTCTTCTTTTGATTGGTTGGATTGGCATGAGACCCCTCCTTCATTTAAACCAAAGGCCCCCTCAGTCAAATTCTTCAAGGAGCCATTGGCTTGCTGCCCACATGATGCTGCTGGGGAGACAGTTGCTAGGAGACTGAAATGGCAGACAAGAAGAGGGTGGCCATGACAAGCAGCAGCCGGTGGTGGGAGGAGCTGCTCCCATTCGTGCTCTTATCCAGGCTGGGAAGTTCAGGGCTAAACTCTTCTGAGGAGGAGAAAATAAAGGCTTAGTGGACAAGACATGGGCCAAGTCTTAGCCACAGTGTGTCAGTGTGACGTCCTGACATCAGCGTGACAGCCTGATGTTAGTGCATCAGTGTGGTGTCAGTACTCCAATAGATCAGTCTGTCAATCTAGTAGACAGCATTTCTGGTAATACTCTGTCTCTGTGGTGTTGTTGATGTCAAGTGGTATAATTATGGCAATGGTAGTAGCTAGGAGTCGAGGGGGGTGGGGTGGAACACGAGTAGACATGTGTCAAGATTAAGTATGATAAAGTATGATGTAAAGTAAAGAATTATGGTGTTTGATTCCCCTAGACATTGAATGTGAACTTAGATCTGTCGCTAAAGAAGCACTATCCAGCTTCAAATTCACAAATCTGTATCGAAGTCCCACCTCCTTCATGTTCAATTCATGTCCTCAAAATGAGACAGGCAGTTTTATCTTGCTAATTCATTTCAGAATTTAAATACTTAAACGTCATGCCCATCAACCATATTACACTGAGACCTTTGAGATTATGTGCTATCAGTTTTCCCTTGAGATCATGAGAAGCTTTAAAATCTCAAAATCCAAGAAGGTACAGGGAGAACAGACTTAAACTGGGCCAGAACATCTGCAGTCTACTACAAAGGAACAAAAGCAACCTTGCTAGGAGGCTCCTGGACATAAAAGACCAGAGAGTGGCTCACAAAAGGCTAAACCCACTGGAGCAGAGAGGCTGGCTCATTGACGTGGATGCTCAGCACATTGACTTTGCTTATTGAGTGACAGTCCTGGCGACCAATAGAAGGGAGTTAGAAAGAAAAACAGGGGTGAGAGGCAGAATGTGTAATGGGGACGGCAGAGAAAGAGTTAAAAGTACAGTGGCAGATATTAAAAAGGAAGTTTTAACTATGAACAAGAGAGGGGTCAGTTCAGATTAGAAAAAGAGAAGTTAGTGGTAAAAAGAGATAAAAGTGATAGGATGAGAGTGGTTAAGGATGGTAGACAGTTCTCTCTTACCTAGGAGGTCCTATCCTTTGTGATTTGGAGCATTCACCCCAGGCTTTCTCCTGGACTGAGCCATCAGCCCTTCCCACGGTCAGTTTCAATTGCTTGGGCAGGAGTGCATGAGGTACAGAAGACTTATTGGGTCAGGGGGTGATGCCTGGCCTGTTCCACACTGCCTGCAGGGGGCTGTGTTTCTTTTTCAAATCTGAGAGGTCTACAGTGTCTTGGGATACGGGTGTGGGGGCAGCTATTTAATGATTAACCTGTTCAGCTTATTTGGTCATACAGACTGATGCAATATTTCCATTAAGGGTAACTGAAGGGCAATGGGGTCAAGTGGGTGACCCAGGGCAATGTGGAAAACTGTACCATGGTGTGCTGGGGAGGGAGGGGTCGCAGAGAGGTCAGACAGCACACCCCCACTTCGACTCCACCTGGGCCCAGAGTGGGTATGTGCTGGTCAAGGTCAAGCCTCATTCATGCTCCTGTAGGATATCTAGAGAACCTATAGGTAAGCAGCATTGCACATGGAGGACAGTTGAGAGATGGAATAAATGGAGCAAGGGAGTATGGATAACAGCTTGCAGGTGGCTCCATCACTACTCAGGAACACTTTTTTTTTTCCCCAGATCCAGTCCTGCGCCCCCAAGGGAAAATGTGTTTATGTTCCAGCCTTGCAATGACACACCTGATTCAAATAATCAAGGGTTTCATCATGAGTTGATTAGCCAAATCTGGCATGTCAGTGGTAGGCCAAAACAAAAACGTGCTGTCCACAGTGGACTGAAAATGAAAAACGGTGCTCTGCAGAATACCGAGGGAATCCTGGTGCCGGCGGCACAGAGTCTCGCCATCGGACACGTACGCGATGGGTAAGACAGAACGGCATGCTCGTGCCCTGATTTTAGCGGTCGCTAGATCACGTGTGTTCCCATGCTGCCAAAAGGGGTCCATTGTCACATCTCAGGCAGTGAAGACAGAAAGAGACGGATATTCGAAGGTGGTGAAACAGACAAAGCGGGACACAGCAAGAGGACACAAACGGACTGAGTGGCATGTGGCACACACTCACCGATGCTATGTATTTCGATGTTGGGCCTGAGAGTGTAGTCTGGCATCGCCGGATTAGAGTCGTCATCAGTACGAGACGCTGATAGACAGAAAAAGTAACTTCAGTCGAGACCTCGATCGTGTTCTAGTGAGTCTTAGCCTGACCATCTCAACAAGAGTACGTCTCTGACCGCTCTACCGACAGTTCTACTCACCAGAGCATACATATCTGGCTGCTCTACTGACCATAGCGTAAGTCTCTGACTGCTCTACTGATTGCTCTACCAACAATTCTACTGACCATAGAGTACATTACTGACGGCCCTACTGACCACAGTGTAGGTCTCTGACCGTTCTACCGACAGTTCTACTGACCATAGTGTACGTCCCTGACTGCTCTACCGACAGTTCTACTGACCATAGTGTACGTCCCTGACTGCTCTACCGACAGTTCTACTGACCATAGTGTACGTC
>JAACJT020000733.1:0-13296 GCA_009936485.2 Gymnarchus niloticus | reverse complement strand
CCTGACCGCTCTACCGACAGTCCTACTGACCATAGTGTACGTCCCTGACTGCTCTACTGACAGTCCTACTGACCGTAGTGTACGTCCCTGACTGCTCTACCGACAGTCCTACTGACCATAGTGTACGTCCCTGACTGCTCTACTGATGCCTCGACTGACCATAGCGTACGTCTCTGACTGCTCTACTGATCATAGCATACGTCTGACTGCTCTACCGACAGTCCTACTGACCTTAGCGTATGTCTCTGACTGCTCTACTGACCACAATTTGGGTCTGTCTGTTGACCATGCTTGGCCCTTGCATGATCTGCTAACAGAAAAATGTGGAAACTGAAGCAAAAGGGACAGAAAGCGAGCAATAGAGAGTGCAAGTCAAAGATGCTGAGATTAGGGACGAGGGGAGTGGGCTGGGGCGGGACTTACGGGTGGAGCAGCAAACGTACACCCTCAGGCGGAGGCAGCTGTGGTCATTGTGGTGGGTGGGCTTGGCTGTAAAACATAGAAGCTTGATTAGGTGGAGCATGCAAGCTGGTCTGCAAGGCCCCACCCTTTAACACTCACTGGAGGTAATGTTATAAAGTACTGGAAGAGTAAAGCCCTATCTTAGAGGGGTGCCAATTTAACACCCTAAGTTCACAAATGTAGTGGTATACTGGGATATTAATAACACTGTATTCAGAGATGTATCAGTGAACTATAAATTTAATCACACTAAATTCACAGATATATTGACAAAGGATATCAATAATCTTGATCTCACAGATGTTGCCATGCCCTAAGATATTAATCATATTAAATACACAAGATATATCAGTGAAGTAAGATGTTAAATCAAACTAAATTCACAGATGTCCAAGGGTATCAAAACCCCTAATTTAGGGATGAATCTGTGCTCCAGGATATTAACCACATTGAATTTAAAGATGCTTGGTGCAGATGGATGTCTACCATGCTACATTCATGGCTGTAATGTATGAATATATGTAACGTGCTCATTTCACAAATGTATTGATGTACAAGGATATGAAACACTGACTGATAGGTAGAGTACTAGGGCATTAAGGACAAGGAACTCACATATGTAATAATACTCATGGCCCACGTTGAACTCGTAGCCCAAGGAGAAGGCGCTGTAGCGCTGGAACTTCTCTGAGAACTTGATGGGCACGTTGGGGGCATGCGGGGCATGTGGCTTGTTGCATTCCCAGCGTTTGAAGCCCCGCTGCGGGTCGCAGGTGCGGTAGCCATGGTAACTGACCATGTAGAGCACGTATTGCTCGCCTGAGGTGGCCCCGTGCTGACTGCCATTGTAAAGTGGGCAGTAGATATCCAGGTAGTCGTTCACGCTCACCTGGACCGTATAGCCTTCTCTTCTCAGGCTAGAACACAGAAAGGAAGAAAGTTATGACCGATAGCTGCAGCCGTCCATCAGATAATCCACAAGGAGAAGGTGCCAAGCTGGTTCAGAGAAATAATGCCTGGAGATTAGACGTATGAATGAAAGGATCAGGGTGAGTCTTGACAGGAAGACATATAGAATTGCAACTATAATAACAAAAACCACCAGTAGGTGTCAGTAATTGCACACATAGCTTGATGGCAAATGATCTCTTTCCTGCTCAATTCTAGGTCAGCTACCCAGGGAGTTTATTATTTCATTAATAAATGAGGATGCCAGTACGACATCTCTCTCTCTCTATCCCCCTCTTCCCCTCTCTCCCTCTCCTCCATCCTTCTCGCCACCGTCTCTCCCATGCCCTGCCTCCATGTGGCACGCGGGTGAACGTTGCCATGAGCCTCTCAGCTCTGCTGTCTCTTCTGCCATCACTCAACCCTGTTTACCAGAAGCAAACGGGGAAAACGTGTTTCAGCAGAGGAGAGGAGTAGGAAGGAAAGGGAGAGGAAGAGGAAGGACAGACAGGGAGGGTTAGGGAGGAGAGCCTGAGTTGTGCGGCAGAGAAAGTGTGTGTGCACGAGTGCACGGGAGTGTGTGGGGCGTAGACCTGAACATGATCATTTTGTGATGTAACGGCGTAGCACACCATCAGCAGATGACAGAGGGAGGAAGGCTGGTTTTCCACAGAAAGCACAGGATGGTGGGGGGGGTCTGAGTGCTGGGGGGGTGGAGACGCACCAAGCACAGGAGGAGGGTCATGCAAGGAGGGGTGAGAGGGACTATTTTTACAGCTAACAAAGGGAATGATAAGCGGCAGACCTGGAATACGTTTTAAAGTGGCACATAAACGCCATCGTCACGCCGTATATCTCTCTCCATACATCTCCCTTACTCTCTTGATCAGCCGCCAGTGTTGTTTCAGGCTGCAGAGCTGCATATTAAGGACAGTGGACTGTGAAAAACCTGAGATGTGGTTGGAGGTGAGTAGGGTGGGGGTGCGGAGTGTGAAGGAGGTAATGCAGATCTCCCCACGGCTACAGGCCATGGATACCAGTGCTAATGCTGACCACCGGCAGACAGGAAAGACCGCTTTCGAAAGACCGACTCCGCTGACTCCTAAAGTCACAAAAGCTATGGGTACCACCAGGCAATGTCCTGTTTTACAGGACATAGGCCTATAACTTCTGTATTTTTAAGAGTTCGCCAGCAATGTCCAGCCTGCTGATGGATGGAACTAGGCCCCAGATCCAGCAACTGGAGGCACAGTCCAAGTGTTCATTAAAACCAAGTGCTCTAGGTTCTAATGAAGAGGGTCTCTGTGCCCATGATCCAGCTGCCGAGGGAAGGCCTCTGCATCCCCGTAAATACACACACGCATCCTCAAGAGCAAAGGGGTCCGTGAACCACATGTTACTGTGAGTGCCCTGAAGAAATCCTGGAGTGGGGGTGGGAGGGGGTGGGGCTGTCTTCCTCTTTAGCGATCTCTGAGCTTCCCGAAGAATGTAAATTTCCTCCTTGGAGTTTCGGCGGCTCGCCGGCCCTTCAGAAATGTAAAGCAGGCTGTGCTAAAGGCCCTTCAAAAGAGAGTTGCTCTCCACCCAGATCTCCAAGCCACTGAGCCTGGCTGCAGCTGGTCAGCCGGCTCGGTTTAAGACACTGAGCATTTGCTATCTCTGTCACCCTGCAGGCTTACACCAATCCACACACACGCACACACATACATACATTTACATAAACACAGATACACACACCCACATAAACAGACAAAGACGCACATACAAACTTAAACAAAAACATGTGTACACCCCAACACAAATAAATGTACTGTACACACGTACTTTAATACAAATACACAAAAACACAGGTACACACACTAACAGAAAGATATACATACTAAGTTGACCAAAAACTCACATACACAAAAATTAAAGTCCTCCCACACACAAATATACCCAGTTGTATATACACACTTACTCATTTTGTATCTCACATAGCAGATTTCAACTGCATGCATGCACAGAACTGCAGCTATGGACGCAGAATTATAGAAATTTTTATACATCACAATGAACGGACCTACACAGTCCTTCTGTAAAGCAAAAAAAAACCTAAACATCACCTTACAGCACCTTATTTTAATAACCCTAGCTCCATTTCGCCTTTCTGAACTGTGGTTGGTCTTCAGGGTGCTTTCCCAACATCCTAGAGGCCAATCCACAGTCAGCAGCTCAAACACATTAGCATAAACACAACCCACATGCCACTAATAAGGCTTGCCAATGGCGCTAAAAGTTGATCAGCACTTAGCGCAAACGGACCCATTAAAATGCCAGTTAATTTAAGCTACATAAAGCTTACTTAGTAAACTTGGAGCAGGCTAAATATTAGCATTTTTCGCAGGCACACAAAAAAGGGTGAACAGATCGCATCTGAGAGGAAGGATTGCTGGAGAAAGAAGTGGTACGTGGGCTGAATGACAAAAACAGCAAAGGTCATGTTATGTCATACCTATCTTTCATGGAAGATGAACATATTCTGTAGTTCAGTGATTCCCTCTCTTACCACCTTGTCCCTATTATAGACCTTCGCCAAGGCTGCATCTGAAATATCTCATAAATACACTTCACAACATGGTACATATAAAAAAGGAAAAACGAAAAAATGAAAAAATTCTAAGTTCTAAGCTTACATTGACGCTCATCAGATTTCATGCATTATTTTTCTTATGGCTATTACAGACATGATGATACAATTACGCGGCTCATGCAGTGGATCCATAAACCATCCATTCGTCTTCAAACTATTAAGACCAGTCAGGGTCACAGGGGGCCTGGGCTCTATCCCAGGACACACTGGAAATAAAGCAGGGGCTCAACCAGGATGAAATACACTACAAGCAATTTAGAGGCAACAATTAGCCTAAATGTATGTCTTTGGACTATTGGAGGAAGCCCAGGCAACATGGGCAGATCATGCAACCTCTACACACACAGACAAAAAGGAGAAAACTGCACCCCCAATCCTAGATGTGTGAGGCAAGAGTGCTCGTCTCCAAGCCACTGTGCCATGCAGACACGCTTGGACTTAAATTGCTGGTGCAGTAAACAGATCACACACACAGTTCCCCTTTCAGCATAGCCGTCACAGTGTCCACTCTCGAGTCATGTCTGTAAACAAGCCAGTTAATTCACTGGCTCCCCCACGACACACACTTCACCGGTGCTGACACAAAATCGCTTAATCGCTCACGCAATTTTCAATGAAGAAGGTCACAGAGGCCCTCAGAGAACAATTATCGGAAAACAACGCAGCCAGAAAAATCACAAACACTGAGAGGACGAGAAGAGGTAGTGAGATTCCTCCCACAGTCCATAGACGTGCATTTGGGTGAACTGCTGTTTCTAAATTGCCTGTTGTGTGTAATTGAGTTTGTGCCCTGTGATGAACCGGCACCTCATCCACTGTGGCCCCTTAGCCTGTGGTTTTAGGATAGGCTCTGGGCTCACTGCTTACCCTGTACCGTAAGCAGTTACAGAAGATGGATATATATACTCATAAAATCAAATGTGGCTGGAGCCTAATGAGGCAGAGCAGCAGGTGCAGCATAATCTGAGTCATCTGGTCATCAGAGACAGGAATAGGTGAGCTTGCTCATCAAATGCAGCTTCAGACCTACTGAAAAATTGCAACTGTAGTATATAGAATCACCAGCAATATAGTCTGAGTGCTGTATTGCAAGGTGTGGCCAATTGGTCAACATTTTGGCTTTGTACGGTATTGGCAGAGGGAAAGTGTATTGACAATCGTGGTCAGATGCAAACAGTATAGCATTTCACGGTGGACAGGAAGAACATGGGCCATCTGCAGAAGTTGCACTCGTGTGTTTCTTACACAAATCGCTTTCCAGGCATTGAAAGCAAAGCACGGTCCAGTGGTCTTTCTCACAACAGTATACCTGCCTGATGGAAATGTCACTCCATTGCAATGCATTTTTACAGACTTTTACAAGCTTTTTGTAACAGAATGTGCTGGAGGAGGCGACTGGGAAGGAATGTTATCAGCCACTGATTTGTTGGGGGGGGAGTTGTATTGTATATCTATCAGTCAGCATGGGCTACTCCATCACTGTGTCAAGCTTGGCCTTTACAATGGAGATCCTCCATTTGTCACCTGCATGTTCTACACATCTATCTTGTTCCAGTGCCATCGTGAGCCCCGTAAGTTACTGTTTAAGACAATGAATTTTCACTGTTGCTGGATTCATCCAAGGCTGGATGGCTCCACAATCATCTGGTCTTCAGTCACTCTTATTCTGCCCTTTTCTCTGTCCTTTTGAAGAGTTTCGCTCTAAAAGGTGCTGGAAAGTTGCAAACAAGGGCCAGGTAAATGATGGGGGCCTGTGGAGATACAGGGGTTGATGTATGCCTGGGGTGGATCCAATGTACCAGACCGCCAGACCAGGAGCCCATTGCATGCCATACTAAAGACAACATGCACACAAGGGAGACATGGTGATGTCTGGGTTTGTTTTTTCCTAACGTTTTATAACATAAAATATACAAATGCAATGCATGCTGGTAGCTGGGTGTTGTTAAAATGCAGATATTTTGCTTTTCTTGAGTTGCGACTGCATTTACATTTTTGTTCTCTACTCAGACTATGCTTAGTTTTAATTCAAAAATCTGTGCTAACGTTTGACCCACAAAATCAAACTTTAAGCTTTACATTTCCAAAACCCTAAAATACATCTGTCAAATCAAAGACACACTTCCTGTTCCAATTGCACTCAAGTCGAATTTAAATTGTCCTTTAGGCAAGACACATTATCCTTCATTTAACGCAGATCTATGCCTTAAGGAACATCTGTGATCGCATGACAAGCAGAGCTGTTCGTGAAACGGTGTCTGTCTGGTAAGTGATCGGGAGAGTGTGGATGTTAAGAGAGAAGAACAAGACAAAGAGGAGACCAAGAAGGTCTGGCTATAGAAATGAGGGCAATTTGGCCACAAGGCAGGGCTAAAAGTTCACTGCTGCCTATGATTCTGGTGCTCAAACATGGAAATAGGTAAGTATAGACTGGGTTAACTACATCCTACATACATCATGGAATGAGCTGGTTTGTCCTCCTGGAATTTTCTTTTTTGTTTCTTTCATTTTCAGAATTGGAAGCAGACGTCCCAGTGGCTGGAGGTGATGCACATTCACAGGTGAACCGATGATGTGCCATCACTGGATTCTTGAGGGAAAGCGACACTTGTTGGCACCAAAGAGCTACAAAATGACAGTCAGGGAGTTTCCTTTTCCTGGTTGTTTCATGGGTAAACATGGCTGCAAAAACCTAGATACCAAAAAGGCACCACGATGAAGGGCAAGTGGCCATATCTCATGTTGTCCATGAGAAATGCTCTTATTAGCTAGATTCTGTCAGCACACCGTAGACAATTAGGCTGCTGCCCCTGCCATAGCTTGAACCAAACACTGCAATGACTATACTGATCCAATTCTGACACGATGCTGTCCCTTCGGTGTCAATGAGATGCCATGTCCAGATTCCCCCCCTTTTCGCACTTTCTGATGTGGCAGGCTTCAACTTCACAAAACACGACTACGAAGGAATGTCACTGGGCAGTGTGCGACTGAGGATTTCTGGGCCGTGAGGGTTAAGAACATCAATAACATTGGCGGACGCCTGTCGTATCACATTTATGGACAACCTCAATGCCATCCTTGTCACCCTATACCAAAGAGAGGCAGATGGACAGGGTAAACCTATACTTGTCATTGTTTGGGTTGCTGTGATCCTTCTCAGTGTGGCTTGAGAAGGTGCGTAACCTTCGACCGTATCAGCAGATGGTTCTTCCTTAGTGGAACGGAGCCAATGAGAAAGGACACTGCCAATTTTTGGACTCACCCCGCAAAAGAATATTTCACCTGCTGCTTGGCCAGGCAAAACATTGTCTGTGACACTGATGAGAATCTCTGGCCAGACAGCACCCAGATCATATTAACAAGACAAGACGGACTGTTCCCATTTTTCAGCTGTTGATGAGCAATACATTGGAAAAAGGTTTTTTGCAGTACTGTGCTACTATGACATGCAAAAGCCTAAAAACGATAAACCACTGAACTGTAAGAGGCCGGTTTCCAGTTTTCTTCAAAAATGAGTGTCCCTTATGCATTGCTGAATTCGGCTTGAGTGGGTAGTAACAGATTTACTGACGGATAATGTGCTTACCTCAGCAAGAATCTCTAAAATCGAGCCAACACACTGATAAATAGACCTTTAAATAACTGTTTTGATTTCACCGGTGTGCAGTAATACTTAAGGGTCATTCATTCTAATCCTGTGTATAATTTGGTAAAAAAATAAATAAATAATGAATTTGACAGACTTGTGCATTTCTTTACAAAAACTGATCAACCGTTCAGAGGTTTGTGCTTACAGTTCTGGAAAATGTAGTGTCACAAGAGATGTCAGAAAAATTCAAAAAACAAAAAATGTATTTATCTATTTGAAGCTCGAGCTCACAACATCACATTTTACGCCATAACTGCTACTTCTAAACATGGTAAAAGATAGATATGAAATATGAAAAAGTACATTAAGAACAAATTGTAATCTTATTAATTCCTTAATGAGTTGAATTACGTTGCTTTTTGTACACACTGCAATTTATCAGTATAGCAGAGCACTTCTACTCAAGCAATTAAAGACGTTTCAAAAGGACAACAGCGGTGCTCCCCTCATGACTTCAATCAACAACTTTCTTGGTCACCGGTCTAGAACGTACAATGAGCGCCAACATATTTTACATTCCCAGCAGAACCTTACATTCAGAGTTCCTCAGTTTGATTTGCCAAATGTCTGCCTGGTTTTAATACTCCTGCATTCTTTTAGTAGCTGTGTGGCTGCTGGCTCCCCACGTTGTCTGTGGGGAGTAGTGTAAAGGTTTTTTTTTTTTTTTAATGCCGAGCTGATATTGTACGGACTCAGCCACAGAGGGTGACACATGCTCTTTGATAGGCTGGGAGTTGCATACGCACATCCAGAGCTCCAGAGGTCGGGAGGAGCTCTTGCACATCCAGTACAACCTCAGCTGATAAATTTTTGGCACTCACATTCCCTTTGGTGTCCCAGCACACGTGGTAATCATTGGTCTTTGAATAGTTGGAGCTCTGGCAGATAGAGTAATAAGTGAGCTGGGATTGGGTTGTGTTCCAGCATACATTATAAATGGATGTCACACATGCGCAAGCCTGAGCTGGGATTGGGTGGAGTGCAACATACATGGTAATAACTGATTTGGGACTGGGTGGAGCTGGACAAAACTATCAAACAAAGTCTCCTAGCACAGTCAACTTCTCTGTTCTAGCCATAAAAAAGTGGTCACCTTTACTACATCTGGATCAAAACACTTTTCTACTTTAGAAGGTTCTAGAATGCAGCATACTGTTGTCTCATTCTCCAATGCTGCTTCAGCCTAAAGGCCAAACTTTGAAATGCGACACAAAAGCTTGCACAAATGTTGACACAGCTGATGTATCTGAGAGTACATTTGATCTGAAACGATGAACACACATCAATCAAGCCAAGACAAAGTGACTGACAAAACCAGATGGCTTAGCTCTTTCAAAATCAGCTGTAACAGACACAAAAGACAGCAAGAGTTATTCATAAATTTCCCTTAGACTGTTCCACTGATGACTGATTCATAAACATCAGGTCTGGCCTTGGGCACAGTCTTTCCAGCTTTCACAAGCTCCTCTCCATTTGCATACCATTAAGATGATTCATAAACTGCAAGCAAAAGTCAAAAACACCACCACCTGTTCCTCCAGGCTCTAAAATTCGAAGGGAACCTAGCAGCATTCCACAAAACTCAAGAGAGTGCAGAGGCCAACTGGAAATGGTAGGATGCTGAAGTTTTGCAACGCTTTTGTGTCTGTTGGACATGTAAAAGGGATCAGTTCGCTAGAAAGCAGCATATCTGTGGCAGGTGGTCAGAAGGTGTCCTTATGTGTCTAACTAAGGCTTTTTGACTGCAGGGGTGTATGGAATAGAGGGGATATGATGAAGAAAGGTACAGCTGGGCAGGCTTGCAGTTTTACACAGAATTAAGACAATTTCATGGCCAAGACCAAACACATGAGGGGGAAAAAAAAAGCTTGGCTAACACAGACACCCCCCATGGAAGCCTGGGTGCTGATGCAAAAATCTGGTTCTCAGCATGCTTTCCCTGCATCGATGAGAGCGGTATGCGATGTTCTCTGACACCGGCGATGTGCTTACGAGGCTCATTGGACTACGCTCAAGGGGCATCGCTGTCCGTGTCCAAACGCGTCACCCACTTTATTGCAACCACACAAACGGTACCCCATATAAAAAAACAGGGCACTGTATCATCACAACTGCCAGCAAATGACCTCTCCCATGTTCCCTTCATCTCCCCCAAAGACAAAAGAAACATCTAGGAACCTGAAAGGCTTTTCCACTTAATTATTGTACAAATTACTCACAATGTGAAGTATTCCAGTATTCCATACTGACTTGTTTCCTTCTTCACAGAAGACCTCTCTTCATCTACAGTGATTTTTTTACATTTTTCATTTAATTTGTACCGTTGCCCTGGTGTCCCAAATTACCTTGAATGGATTTCTTTAAAAGTCAGAATCCAGCAATGGAGACTCTGCGTGTTGCGCTGGCATTCTGACGTGACTTGATTTTTACTGCACAGGAGCTTTACGGATAAGCCCGCTTAAAATATGCAAAACTTAATTAGCGCAGGCTTAAAAAAGGCGCCGATAATCACACACCATCGCGTCTGGATTCGTTTATGAATCTGTTCGAAACGACAACATGTGGATTTTGCCAGGCGGCGAGCGTGCAGAATTAAAAGTGCACGGCGCGGCGTGAGCGTCATAGCGAGGTTGCCGCTCAAAGCAGCGGGCACAGAGGAAAACACAGAACATGGCACTGCAACAGCTGCATTTTTATTAACTACGAGAGTGCAACCGTGACTAGATACTGCACTGAATATCCAACACCGTATTATGAGAGACGGCAATCACGAAGCGCTTGGCTTAAAATAATTAGAGCGTGCAGCGCATGCGAAAGCGGGAAGGCCCGGAGCATAAATGCTCATCTCTGCGTGTCATCCGGCTCCACGGCTGACAAGCGACGAGTAACCTTCACCTCCGGAGAGGGGAGCCGCTAAACCGCGGGGGAAGCTCCACGTCTAATTCACCACATTCCTCAGAAATGCCGAATGAACGACGGGGAGGGGGGGCTCGTTAAGGGAATAGCTTTAATCAGCGTTAATGACTGCAGACGCCGGCCTTGCTGTCAGGCTGAGTACGGGTGGTTGGACTCTCTCAAGTCCTGATGTCAGAAATGGAGAGAAATCAAGGCAAGCATAGGGTGACTGAAATAAGTATTTTATCTGAAACAGATCCTCATTTACTCTCATTTACATAAATATTCATATACTTTATTCATTTCAGTTGCATTAATTTATTATGAATTAATGAATACAACTGAAGGAGTTGGCTCTTTAACTGCTGCATCTTTGTGTTTCATTTACCTCGCTGCATGTTGCTTTTGATAAAGGCGTCTGCTAACGAAATAAATGTAAATGTAGTAGATTTGTCTTTTTTTTTTCTGCGGTCAAACGATTGCTGTTTTATTTGTAAACAATATTACTGCTGAAACTAATAACTGATTCACATTTTCCTCAGGTATTTTATTGTATTGTGTATCTTTCACAGCAGAAGTTTTAACAGAAACTTGATGACAGCCTATCTACACCTGAGCTGAACTGATTAACCAGTCATGTTGGGGGACAGAACTGGGAAAAGGCACCAGCTGGACCTGCAGTCACAAGCTGAAATGCACAGCTCCCGCCGGGTCCCTCTGGTGGGTTTATCTGGGTTTCTCAGGGCCCGGTTCTGTCCCACCGACAATGCACAGGAGGGAGGGGAGGCCGAAAAGGGAAGAGACATTAAGTTTTCAGCTAGGAGGAAGAAAGTAGAGGAGCAGGGGGATGAGAGATAGAGGAAGAAAGGAGGCAAGCAGGAGAGACAACGACACATGTGGGGAGATAGGAAGGGACGTGAACCTCTATATTATTAATAAAAATGGATAAAGTGTACCGATAAAGTTTTGGCAGAACGAAAGGTGCAAGGATGCAAGGGAGAACCGGGAAGGAACCTGAGAGATTGTTGTATAAAATGTGACTGGAGTGAATAATGACAAAAGATAGATGGATGGAGTGAGGGTGAAAACCAGTAGAAATGGAGGGAAGAGAGATGGGAACATGGATGCTCTGACACCTACATTGTAACAAAACAAATTAAGAATAAATTACTGAATGGGCATTTTTAAACACCTACATAAGTTGCTTTTGCTCACAATAAAAGTGCTTTGAGACACACTGCTGTGTAATGGGATGAGTCAGACTCCTCCAAGCTGAAACTACCTAACCCACCCACGCACTCACCAACCCGCTAAGAGCCGCCTTATAACTGGTAATCTAAGTCATATGAATCTCGCTAACCCAATCCTCCTCCATGGGCTGCTCAAGCTTGGTACTGCCGTACCGCTTTAAGGCAAGTCAGCTGAACCTCCCTAACAAATGCTGACACAGAACAGCTCTGGAAAAGTATTGGCGAATTGCTGTTAATCAGAGTCAGCCGAACCTCGCTAACCCTTGTGGACACCAGTCAGCTTCAGCAGGGCACTGCTGAAGAACTGCAAATCAGGGTCAGCTTAAAAACACACTAATCCATTTTGACATCAACCGGTTCTGACTCAGAGCTGCTGAATATCAGCTAACCAGTCAGATGAACATTGCTAAGCATTGCTGACGCCAACCAGCTGTGGCTCAGCACTGCCAAATTGCCGCTAACCAGCCAGATGAATGTCACTAAGCATCGGTGATGCCAACCCGCTCCAGCTCTGGGGGGTATTTCAGCAAGTCGGTTTAACATGTCCTACAGTTATACCTGAGTACTGACTGGAGAAAACTGACTTTAGGATTTAAATCTTAACAAATTCTGAAGTGGGACTTTCGGTTTTCTCCAATCAAAATTAAGGTTTAACAATAAGGTATGTTAAACCCACTTTCTGGAACAACCCCCTGGTCTGCTTATCAGAGTCATCTGAACCTTGCTAACCCATGTTGACAACTGCCCCAGCACAGGGCTGCTGAATAACTGCCAACCTAAAACAGATCAAGGCCTATAGTTGGTAACTCTGCGACAGTGAAGCAAAAACCCAGCTTAAACTGGACTGTGAGTTGGCTGCAAAACACTGAGTACTCAGAGAGTACCTCTCTAGTGTCCGACATACAAAGCAGAGGCAGATCCAGCAACAGTCCAGGCTGGTGACATGGCTGGGCCATACTGAACTACCTCAGAGACTCACACACATTGGCATACACGTTGAACGCGTTGGTTGACATATGCCATTAGCTCACATTAGGGAATAATGGTCTCTAGCTACACACAGGCGGATTTCCATCTGACAGCCCCAATGGGCGAAATGAACTTAGCTCAGCATCCAAGTGTTATCTGCTTTCATTGGCACTCAGGGTCAACCGGTAGTAATGGTACCATAGGGGGAATGGATGTTAGCAATGACAGTAATTAGAGAGCTGACACTGTAGGCTTGGGTTGAAGAGATTCAGTTTGATGGCCTACTTACAGGCTACACAATGCAAAGTGCACAGTCTTTTTACACAGAGAAGTTCAGTACATTCATTTTATTAATCAGTCATCATCATTTGCTTTCGGCTGCTCCCGTCAGGGGTCGCCACAGCGGACCAACAGTCTCCATCTCCTCCTGTCCTCCGCATCTCGCTCTGTCACACCAACCACCTGCATGTCCTCTCTCACCACATCCA
>JAACJT020000732.1:0-18044 GCA_009936485.2 Gymnarchus niloticus | reverse complement strand
GTGGAGGACAGGGTGGCCTGGCGTGCTGTGGTCCATGGAGTCGCAAAGAGTCGGACACGACTGCGTGACTAAACAACTAATAATGGTTGATTGCAATGTATTTATCCTACAGTTTTATTTATCCTACTGGTTGTACTCCTGTAAATCCTGTATATGCAATAGTCTATAAGAATCTTCATACCATTTATAAATTCTGATTATTTTATTTTTCTTTTATCCAATTTCCACTCTGTACACCCCTGCTACTGGACTAAGGACATTCCTTTTCCATGGGGATGAATAATAAGTAAAGTCATTCTTATCTGAAAACGGATGAAAAAAATTCCAATTATAACATGGAGAGACGACTGACATGCACAGTCTTTATTACGTTTTCATATGGAAATGCAACTGAATTCAGCAATATCAACAGAAAAACTGTACATAAGATTACTTCCAGCTTTTTCAACAACAGCTGCAAAAAGCAACGCACATAAAGACACAAACAATAAGTGACGTCGCAGGCCGGTCCACGATGTGCGCGCCCTGCCGTAAAATAATAACACATGCGCAGTATGGAGCCTGATTGGCGTATTCTACGCGTGCGTTCAACTGGAGCACAGGCGCAATACACGAAACGCCGACGCGTAATTGACTAAGCGTTAGAAGTACCGGAAAATGAGGTCCCGCGTACGCATGCGTGGAGTTAGCGCGCTTGCACAGTACAGGGGTGTACATTTTTGGTAGTGACAGGCTCGTCGCCCGCACTGTGCAGAAATAGGTGAGTCTGCGCAGTTGGAACGCAATCTCAGCGACAACAGGCATATCATCATTTGCATTAAGGGAAGACATTCGAACCGGAAATGTGAGTTTAGTGTGTTTGTTACTTGGCCAGCTGGCTCGCAGGTTAGGTAGCGAGCGTTGAAAATGAGAAAGTTACAGTAGGACAGAACTGGCGGTCCTTATTATTTTTCGGTGTTTTAGGTAAATATTTTTGACGAGCATGCAGCTACTTATGTATTTGCAGTGATATTTGATCCCATAATTGTTAAACCCGCTCTTTTTTTTATCGATATTCACCACTCAGTTGTAGGTAAACATTAGCTAATGTACCTAAATGGTGTTTTGATGAATGTCCTAAAGTTGGTGAGTTTGATTTGAACTACAGTTAGCAATGGATAATGTTATTTGCTCACTCCTCCTCCTTCATCATCATCATCATCATTATTATTATTACTGTTATCAACTCTGTTACTCTGTTACAGCTGATAATAAAAGTAATAGTGTTTAATAATCGTTGCGACCTTTGGCTAGAAATTTGAAATTGCTATAGAATAACGAGGTAGGACAGTGTTTTTCTTTATAGACATTTATTAACCTAATAAGCTGTGACCAAGTTAAATTAATAAGTCTATGTGTGGTAATTCTTTTATTACTCTGTATATTGCATGTTTTCTGCATGCATTGCTATGTTTTACACATCTGACATGCTCCTAAAACTATTTTCGACAATAGTTCTAAGCTGATTGACTGAATTTAAAGAAGTATTGTTGCTAAAAATTAAATTAGTAAATTAATTTAAAAGCTTTCCTCTCAGCATTTTCCTCCTTGTTTTTCAAGTTTCCTACTCAGCCAATGTGTGTAGTTCACAGGATGTTAATATGGAATTAAACGTGATTCAGATTTCAAGATGGTCTATTAAAAATTATGCTGAAATTGTTCTTAACTGCACACGGACATATAATGTTTAGATAAGCAAAACTGTGCAGTACACAGTCTGATAAGTATATATAATGATGGTGCTGTTTGTCATAAGGAGTATTAGGTGTTTTCTTAGTATAAATCACAGTACCTCTGTTATGGTGAAAGATGAAAATTAACTAAATGCCCCTACAAAAAAAACTATGCTGTTTTTATGACTTGGATATTGATCTTTCATGAGTTTATGTCATGCTGATGGCCTTCTGTGTTAGTAATAAATGACTTCTGATTTCTTCTTTGGCTTCACAGGCCTCCTGGTGGTGTGGATCTTTGTTATGAACTGGATTAGCAGCCCTCAAAGTGGTGTGCTGGCCCAGCGCAGGCGCACGGCTCTGGGGATCATCGTTCTTCTGCTTGTTGACGTGATCTGGGTGGCCTCCTCTGAGCTTACCTTGGTTTGTCATGCAAGTTATCCCTAGCTTCCTAACCCAAAGTTTAACTGATCAAGCATATGTTAAACTGCAAGAGTTTTGCCTGTTGAAGAGATGTAATGAAATAAACATATAGCTGAGGAAGTGAACTTTAATATCAATAACACAACTAACATGCATATGTGAAATCAGTATCGGGGAGATCTGTTATTGTTGCCATCGTCAATGAACTTGTTCAATTACAGGAATGTTGCAGTTTCTTAAAATATTTTTCAGTGTGTTAGAATTGTGCAAGGTTAGTATTTTTAATGGTTAAATCGTTGCAGGTTTTTTTTCCCCTTGTATTCAAAAATATTAAGGAGAAAAAAGCAGTACATCTGTTGTGTGGGTAAAAAACATGGAATCCACCAATGTTTGAGTCTTGCAGTCTGTTGATTGAACTCTATTGTTGTTTAATTTTCCAGTACATATTCAAGTACCAGGACTACAACAAGCCATTCTTTAGCACTTTTGCCAAGACGTCTATGTTCATGCTGTACCTGCTGGGATTTGTAGTGTGGAAGCCTTGGAGGCAGCAGTGTTCTGGCAGACTCCGAGGCAGGCCAAAAGCCTTTGTGAGGCTTGCATGATTATCAAATACTCTTCATCCATGAAATGATTAGCTGTCGTACCAATTCAAAAGACATGACCCTGCACATAGGTGTATATGAAAATTGTTTTTTTGGGATCTGAGCATGCAAATTTTTCATGCAAAGTCTACTACGGTATAACCTTCTGTCATACATACTGGTTCTTTTAGTAAGGGAAATGCATATTCTGGAATAGTAATGATTTCCTGTCAGGAACACAGTGCTCATGCATAGAGCAGATGATATAAAAAAAATAAGATTTTCAAGTGTATGAAATACTATATGGGGGTATTTTAGATCTTTAGCTTTTTCATCAGTTCTGTATTGTGAAAGAACACAGTAAAACTACACCTCCTGAATTTTAGCACTCTGTCTTTCAGTTTGCTGATGCAGAGGCCTATTTAACAGCTTGTCCTACAGAGAACAGTTTGAACAACTCTTTAGTAAGTATCCTTTTATGATTAGAGAAATATTTATTATTCACCAGTTAGATGTATGCACTTTCTCAGTTGCCTGTGTCGTCTGTCTTGTGATGTCTATAAATTAAAGGCTCACAGGGGAATTGGCTATCTACACCTAAAGATTTGATTCAAACTTGTACAGTATTTTGGAAAGTTCTGTAATGAAAATTAAGACAAATGCATTGGAAAGTTTTGATACTTTTATCAAATAACACATCATTATGAAATGGAACATACAGTAAGTGGTCTTTTTATGTTTTTAGAAGAGGTGAATCTTGTATCTTAATCAATTGTCATAAAACTTTGTACTAATATATGCTGTTTGCTGAGTAGTAACTGAACATACAGTACTGTGCAAAAAGTAGACAGGCAAAGTATATGTTTAAGCTCAGTTCTATCTGGGTATATTTTCTAAGAAAAAGCAAGTAAAAACAAAAAAAATTCTTCTGTTATTCAAAATGTTCCTGATTTCTGGTTGGATAGCTAGAACAACATAGCTTTGGTTTCCAAATCTCTCCTCAAGAGTCAGGCTTACACCAACATAAACGATTTGAATATTTTCTTGGTCCACCGAAAACTTTTGCACTGTACTCTATGTACAACATTTTTTCACGTACGATGGGCGGTCTTCGACTGTTGTGCATTTATACAGCCAAGGCAGTAATAAATGAAACCACAAAAGCTCGACCCAATCTTCATTTTGTGGAAAGCATTGTCTTATGGTAACACAGGGTTTCATTACAGTTTTCGCTGGATTCTGTCATTTTTTCCATTCCATTCTCAGTTAGCATTGGCCTGTGGTCGACACATTTAATAGTAACAGTATTATGGTTAATGCTGAAGTTTGTGTTGATTCTCTTTCAGAGTGAGCCACTCTATGTTCCTCTAAAGTTTCAAGATGTCTCAGCAGAACATACCAACAATTCCAAAGGTGACGGTGAACGATGTAAGTTTGTGTTGAGTATTCCTACAGAATAATGTAAAAGTGCTAAAAAAAAAAACCCAATTATACTACTTATTCCAGCTGGACTGTTAAGAGGGATATATTTTTTTACTTATTTTGCAGGTGCTTGTGTATATCATATGCTTTATGGTCTTTGGCTGTTATATTGTTAAAAGATCGTCACGGTCAAATGGGATCTGATGAAGTTAATGAATGACTAATAATTAAAGAATGTAGAACTATTATCACAGATCCTGTTTGTAACCCTTCCACAGCCCCTAAAAAACACCGTGTTCGATTTAGCAATATCATGGAGGTTCGCCAGTTGCCTTCCACCCAGGCCCTGGAAGCTAAACTGTCCCGAATGTCCTACCCTGCTGGCAAGGATCACGAGTACATGCCAAAAACAGTCGACAAGCTCACTGTGATCGAGGTTGCTAAAATTAGCTTTTTATTTTTCCTTGTTGTAAGTATCTGGATTCTTGCATTTTACCTGTAGAATGACAATCGGTTCTGCCACTGAAAAAGTGAATTAGTACACTTTTGACTTGTACTAATGTGTCTAAATTTCCTTTATACAGTGGTTTCTGGCTAACCTTTCCTACCAAGAAGCTCTATCTGATACACAGGTCGCCATAGTGAACATTTTATCCTCATCTTCAGGTACAGAGAAAAATCGTTGCATATTACATTATCAATGGATAGTTTAGTTACCCATAAAGTTTGCTAGTTTGTTTTCACTTCAAGCACATGTCTAAGCACATTTTAATTTATGTCCAATAGCATGACACACGTACAAAAATCTTGAATTAAAAGTGAAAAATATGAATTTCAGTGTACTAAAATGATACATCCTTACTTGGTCCATTTATTTCTTGATTTGTCTTGTATTTAGTACCTAGTATTAAATTGAGGCAGGTGTATGTCATAACATATTTCTGTTGGTATTTATATTACTGAATCAGAAGAGAGCACACTTTACTCAGAAAATACCTTTTTTTTTTTTTTTTTCCCCCCCCCAGTATTTGCCATCAAAACAATATTGTTGGCCTAATTTATAGCACCTTTATAAAATTAGGTATATAATGTATTACTGATTAATTGCACAAAGAAGAAATGTTTCATTTAGTGAAAACTGACAAAATGTTGATGAAGGTTACTTAAGGGTACTCTCCGTGTACACTTAGGCTTAGCCACTGGTACGCCACACATCATGGTACTTATTGCTCTTGCATTTGGCTTCACATTACACCACAAGTTAATGGGGCATTGAAAGACCAAATTGCAAATCACTGTTTTCTATTGTCTTTCCTAGGTCTTTTCACACTGATCTTGGCTGCTGTATTTCCAAGCAACAGCAGTGACAGGTTTACAGTATCAAAGTTTTTAGCAGTTGTACTGAGGTAGGTAAACCAATTCATGTAAACATAAATTTAAATTAATACTGAAGTTAATTTTGCATTGATATTGTATGATGCTATTTAATGTTCCAGCTTCTTTAATTTGGTGTTTATATTTATATTATAGAAAAGGTTTAGGAATGGTGACTTTTTTTTTTTTTTACACAGCCCCCCAATTTTAGGACCAAAAGTAATTGGATGCTTGGGTGCTTAAATGTGTCTTGCGCAGGTGTGAATAGTCTCGCCTTTACTTCAAGCATAAAAGGACTAGACAAACATCTTGAGAAGATTCTAGGTACAACATCTGCAGTTGGAGTTTGTTGTGAGGCGCAAAGAAGTGACAATTTTAGTGAAGCAGGCCATCATCCAGCAAAAAAAAATAAGAAATTAGTTGAAAACTAGCCAAAACACTAGGTACATCGAAATCAATTGTTTGGTATATTGTTAAGGAGCAGGAGCACATCGGTGAAGACTGTTGTAGTACATGAAACTAGAATAGTTGGAACGAGGAAGAAAAAAAAGAATCATTGACAAGAGATTAACACTATTTGGGATATAAGCGTAGATGTGTCTAAGACTACCAGCATAAGAAGAATACATCAGCACCCCTTCAGCTGGTTCACACAACATGCAAACCTTAATAAAATGGAACAGCAAGGCTACAGATTGTAGAAAAATTCAGTAAAATAACTGATAGAGTTCTGGACCAAAGTATCATAGACATACAAGACAAGATCAGCTTTAACCACAGTGATGGAAAGAAGAAAGTACGGAGAAAAAAGGAATAGCATGCAGTCAATGGCATTTTACCCCATCGGTCAAGCCTGACCAAGGCACTGTTATGGCTTGGGCATCTATGACTGCCAGACGAACCGGATCACTTCTGTTCATTGATGTTGTCATTTCTGATGGCAGCAACCGGGTGAAAGCAGAAATGTACAGAAACTACTTGTAGGCTCTCGTCAAAGTGAATGCATCAAAACCCATTGGACGACACTGCATTATGCAGCAGGACGATGATCCTGAGCATGGAGCCAAAGCCGGAAAGGGTGATGCTCATGACGAAGTCGATCACTTCAACTGAGCATGCATTTCAATTGACAAAGGCCATAAAACAAGCAGGAATTTTATATGATGGCAGTTTAGGCACAGCACAGCTTCACCATGTAACATGCCATGCATCTGGACATGTCTACGAAGATTTACAGTCAGACGTTAAATATAACTTCAGCTTATGCTGGTTTGTTCAATTACTTTTGCCTTTATAATTGGGGGTCTATGTATAGAAAGGAATGTGGTGTCCACATAACTCTGGACTGCACTGTATGTCTTCTGGACATGACATTGACTTTAGCAGGTTGGTGCAACGTGATGGTTTTATAGCTGGTTAGCATTTGTTAAATGCAGTTAATCTGTATTGATGGTTCAATGTGGGTTTCTATTTCTACCACACTAAAAAAGGACTTAGATCTGCTTGCTTGATTTCATGACTTCATGTAGCTGTACTGTATGCTTTACACTGGGTCCTCTGTAAAAGGGCCTTAGACTGCGTTTACCTGTGAATGTTTCCATTATCAGCATTGGTGGTGTGACTCTGGTGAGCTTCTCCACATCTGACTCCTCAGATGGAAACGGTGCTTTAGGTAACTGGCAGATTTAACTCTTCTACATATTACACTGGCATGGTCCACTTTATAAATCTCACACCTTAACTGTACATATTTAATTGCAGATTGATAGGAAATACTTGTGGAAGTAAGGAAATATTTGGTAAATTAAATTAGCTTGACGATGATGTATTACAGCAGAAGAATGTTTGTGCAGAAAAAACAAAAACTCCTGTTCTAGTTACTGGAGAAGTAAAATCTGTTGTTCCCCCAGCCATCTGGCTGTCTTGCCTTCTTGGAGGTATTATTCAGAATGGAGCAGCTAGTGGGTTTGGGGATGTGATCAGCAGCTCATGCCTTTTATTAGCTGGGAGTACGGTAAACACGGGAGTCCTATTGTTGAAGGGTTTATTGGCAAAAGTTAATTATCACAAATCATTTAGTGATAAGGAGGCCTGTATCTTGCAGCCTGGGTTGTTCATGTTAATCAGCCACGTTTGAAAATCTGGTAAGTGAAGAGTTTTAAGTAATACTGAGCTTAACAGGGTAGTTATGCACTCTGTTGTCCATGTTTTTGTAGACCTAATTAAACAAGTTAAACCTTTATATTTTATTGTTTTTTCTTCTATAAGACAGAACACACAGGTTTTCCTTTCTGTGTAATTCAGCCATTGAACTTTCACCTATACAATAGTGGTCCTTAAGTTACAGTGTATTGCCCCACAGAGGCAGTCAACATTACTGCTATCACAAAAATGATCACCTGTAATTTTTTTTAGAATGATTAACTTTTTATTTGGTAAACACATCTCCTCCAAGAATGATAAAACATTTCAAAATTATGGTTCTATCAGTATTAAATATATTTGACATTGCCTGTGGACCGCCCCGAAGCACTTTAACTGTTTAACTGTGGAGGTTGGATTGGCACAGTGTGTCTGAATGCCCACAACTAGTTTAGAGTCAAATTACAATAATTATGAATTTAAAAAGGCTGCTATTGATTCTGGTTCAATAAAGCAGGCAGCATTGTATCAAGAACCAAAACATTGTATACTTCGTTTTTTATTAGCTATATCCTCTGTCTTATTCAGCAGTTTTACTTTGGAATTCAGTGTACTGAAATGTTCTTGTTTTATAGCTAAACCCAAAATGACTCGGTATGTGTGTGTTGCTCGGGTGTTGTACAGGCCACTACTACATCCCCCAAATCAGAACTTCAATGGCAAATGAAATTGCTATCATAACCTATACCTAGATTTAAAAAGTTTTATGACTCTGCATCACACAAGAGATTGTGTTGAATGTAGAGCCAATACTGCAAGTTGTTTAAAAACTTTTTGTTTTAGTGATTATTGTCCAACTCAAAATAATAAAAAGCTTAATGGAGCCAAGAAGCCTATATGAGATGCTAGTACCGTGTATCTGTCGAAAGGCTTTATTTTGTAGGAGTAAATGTGTAGCATGTAAGTGACTACATGGTTCTGTGTTCTTTCCTGAGGCAAGTGTGAGTTCCCCTTTTCATTCTGCTTCCATTAACACTGACCTACCTACTTGCCTTTTATAATTTCTGAATTTTCCTTCAGGAATTAAAGTATCTATCTATCATTTATGTGCAGGAATTCTCTGGTCCCTTGCTGGAGCCGTCCTCTATGCTGTTTATATTGTGATGATCAAACGGAAAGTTGAGCGGGAGGATAGACTGGACATACCCATGTTTTTCGGTACGTGAACCCCTTTTGTTGAGTAGCCCTTGTGGAATTGGAGCACTGAGTGTGTTATGAAGTGCCGTTATATTCAATGCAGTTGGACTTCTTTACGTATTTAGATTACCTGTACAAACTGAGATGTGTCGCTTAGTGATGTTTTGGCTGTAGCTTATTCTCATAGAGCTCCACAAAAATGTAGTGCGTCAGTGTGGAACATGTTTGTCAGCTTTCTTCAAGTATTATTTTCATCCTCAGATGCCAAATAGACAATTGGGGGAATGAGGAGTAATCTATGGGATTATGTCAATATATGTCCATTGTTAACTGCAAATAAAAAATACAGAACACTTCACAATTAAACATGGGTTGGTTTATCTGAATTCCCCACTTGGATGTGATGGACTGTCATCTCATTCAGCGTATCCCATGTCTTGTTCACTGTGTTTCTTGAGGTAATTGTGTGCGAAAGATTTCCAGTTATTTTACCCAAGAGTGAGGTGAGTCTGTATGCGTACAGTACGTTGAATGCCAGTGTATGATAATAGTTTCTTTTTTTCCAACCTAGGGTTTGTGGGCCTCTTCAACCTTTTCCTGTTGTGGCCGGGTGTACTTCTGCTGCACTACGCAGGATTTGAGCCCTTCGAGTTGCCCAGCAAGCTGGTGTGCATGTATATTATCATTAACGGCCTGATTGGAACAGTGCTGTCTGAGTTTCTGTGGCTGTGGTATGTATGATGCCTGCCGAGATCACTAGCTTACTGCAGCCCTAGGCCTGGATGAGCATAGATCATTTTCAGAAACCAAACAATACAACGAAATTACAGGCTATCTCAACTGTCTGTACAGTTTATGGACTTACTTCCCATGCAAAACGTGTAAATTTTTGTGCCCTAAAATTAGAGACAGTGTTTGTTTCCAAGCTATTGGCTTTTGGCTGCTGTTGTTGGATCATTCGGTAGGTTTTGTTGTTGATGCATTTAACAGAGCACTTACTCAACGTCATTGCATATGGTCAGATTTTCTATTTTATTTTAATTCCATGATTACATTTCCTTTTTATTGTCTTCCTTTTGTCTTTTAATTTCCCACAGTGTGATAACTGTGAACCCTAGGAGTATAAAGGGAGCTCTTTCTCTATGAAATGAGCTGGATCGATATAATTATAACTTCTCTCTAGCAAAGCCACAATAATCGAATGTTACATTCTCTGTAGAGTTAATGATTAAATATCTTGCATAGCAATTTCTCACAAGTAGCAGCAAAATATAAAAAAATGAGTGCAATTACATCTCTCCCCATATTAAGTGTACGGTCTGATCACCATTGAACCTGTCTGCGTATTGTAAGGATCATTTTAGATTCTGTCTTGCTTCTATAAGGGTGTTACATTGATAGGAAAATCTGTCTTTTGTTGACTACAAGACACTGCAAAATTTGGGTTGGTAGTGTTTGGAAACAGTTTTCTCTCTGGAATAAGGCTTTTTCCTTTAGAAACCACAATTCACAGGGTATTTCAAGTATGCAGTAATTAAAAATAATTCAGTTGACATTGCCAGGTGTTTTCAAAGGTCACTGATGTTCTTTTTCTCCCCATAGGGGTTGTTTTCTCACATCATCACTGATAGGCACTCTTGCACTGAGCCTCACGATACCATTATCCATTATAGCTGATATGTGCTTTCAGAAGGTAAGTTCCTCACAAAGGAAGGAGCTCCTTTCTATGGTTGCAGTCATTGGTTTTTAGCTCCTTTGTTTTTTCTACCAGGTACAGTTTTCCTGGCTGTTCTTTGCTGGCGCCATCCCAGTTTTTCTGTCATTCTTCATCGCAACCCTATTAAGCAACTACAACAACTGGGATCCAGTGATGGTTGGACTGCGTAGGGTGTTTGCTTTCCTCTGTCGAAAACACCGCATTCAAAGGTAAGCACTTCAGTGTGAGATGACTAGTAGTGATGGGACAAATGAGGCTTCAAAACCCATAGTGGGTTGGATGGGTTTTGAAGCTTCATTTAGCTCCAGCATTAATCAATAATGTTTAGTGTTGTCTTATGAGTCAGTAGAAAACTTGTGATTGATGAAATTCTTGATATGAATTTGGTAACACCTTCTATTAAATCGGATGTCCTCATGCTGTAGGTCATCAGCGTATTTGAAATTTGTCATGTTTAAATTGACTGACTATAGACAATTAGGAACAGTAAAGAACCATTATGTTCACCTTAAATGCCTCTGTATCCCATAGGCTTCCAGAAGACAGTGAACAGTGTGAGAGCCTGCTTCCCTTGCATTCTGTCTCCAAAGATGAAGAAGCGAGCCATTGTTTATGAGTTGAGAGCCGGTCATGAGGTAGTGAAGTGTCCTTTTACCGTGTTCCAGCTTTGACCGGATATGCCTTTTGTTTCCCACAGTGATGGGAATGTCCCCTGCTAATTTAAATCTTAGCTTTTTCAGTGCAATGAAAAATCCTTCTTGGGCCCATAAAGTGTAAGAGCCCCAGTGTTTATGTCTCCAATCAGGTTCTCCTTCATTGTAATGTCTACATGCTTTTACTGTAAACATTTTTTCCAATGCGTAATAGAATGTTAAATGAAACAATGCTTCATGTTGCCTTAAGATTCCATTATATTTGTCAAATACAAGTTTGTGGAATTATGAAATTTTCTGCACAATCATAAAATTTGACCTGATCTTCTAAGTAATCCTATTTAAAATGACAGTCTTGTTTAACAAATGACACAAAAAATCTTTTACATTACCATAGCTTTATAGAACAAATGAGTTAAACAATGTCAGTGATGAAAAAAGTATACCAACCATTATAATAACGAACTGCTGGAAATAGCATAATTGGAGGCAGGTGTTCCAGTAAATTCCCAGTATGCATTTCACCTGCCCTGCCATATTCTCTTTAATTTCTTTTTTAATGCAGTATGGCTTGATGGAAGGGTGTTTCTGAGGGCTGTAGAGGAATGGTTGTTGATGCCCCCAAGAGTGGAAATGGCTATAGGAGCACGTGAAATGATTTGGGTCTCCATCAGTCCGCAGTCAGTTCACAAATGGAAGAAATACTGCACTGTTGCTGCTCTCCTCTCCCTAGGAGTGGATGTTATTCAATGATCAGATCAAGGGCATACAGCAGAGCCCTCAGATGAGTGACAGCTAAGGATGTGCAGGCATCTCTTGTCTAAGTTCATCCATCCACTGTAAGAAAAACGTGGAATGAGTGTGGTGTTTGTGGGTGGTTACCATACAGGAAGCCACAAAAAACAAACTATTTATTCTATGTGGCATCAAAAAATTGTGTAGTAGGATGTCTGTCTGTCACTCATTTTCAACAGATGCCAGGTCATGCAGAATGATGAAACCTGGGTGCACATCAGGGACAGCGTGGCTCAAAGAGAGGAAATATCTGTAATATTGAGATGCTTTTGCATAGAGGGATAGGCCAAAACACTTAATAACTGCCCAGGTATGATTAGTAGATACTGAAAGCATTTGGTTAAGGTTAATGATACAAAAGGAAGTTCAACTCATTACTAAGTGTTCCTTTTCTATCAGTTACTTTGATTCCCTATTGAACAAATGGTGTACATATGTAAAATATTGTGTGTTGTTTTTATTATTGACTGATGAAGATCAGATCACATTCATGCAGAAATCTGGATTCACAAACTCCTCAAAACTATCTTATCTGTCATCTGTCACTGCTTCTTAAGATGTATCATTTCAAAATATTCAAAGGTGAGTACAGTAGAATGTCGATTATCCCAGTGTCGGTTATCTGCATCAAATTTCCAAAACACACCCCACACACGACTGATATGCTGAAGTATTACTTTTGGTGGTCAATGCATTTGTTTCCGATTTATTTATTCAAAGATAGTATATGCAGTATAGCTTACAATTAGTCTTGTCGGTGTTGGAGTTAAAAATGGAATGTTGGCTCTAGGTACTGTTTAGACTTTGATGTCTGTTGTGAGCTTGGGTGTGTGGTACTTGTAACTCAGTTTGTTTCCTGTAAGCAGAGCATTCTCATTTTTGTTTGATCAAGTAGTTTAGATTATCAATCAAGCCAGATTTGATCCCAGTTACTTTGGATAATCGATGTTCTACTGTCGTTATATGAACTTTGATTTACACGTATTGTTAGTTAAATATCTGTCAAGGATATTTATTGTATGCTTAGTTTAATGACATGTCTATGTGTACATGAGTATTTTGAATTGATGATCAACTGCAATGTGGTGTTAATAATATTCTCAATATACAGCTTAAATTTCCTTTATCATAAAATTTTTGACAGCATCTTTGTATACTTGCCATATTTGTACGTTTATATAATTAGTTTCTCTGAAATGGCCCAGTAATATTCCTCTTTTAACGGTATTCTTTTTTGATTGTAGTAATATGGTAACATGACAATTTCAGTGCAGCTGAAAGTATTTCATTTTTAGTGCCTCTGTTGCCACTCAAAAGTAAGCTAATGGATTTTGAGCACTTTAAGATGATACAGTTTGCCATTAGGAATTTTGATTAGCTGGGTATCACTGTGTTTCTAGAAATGTGTATCCATCCGAGGCAGCTGACCTCTCATATTGGTTTTGAATGTAACAATCACTAGGCATATGATTGCCAAAAAATGTCACAACACTTGTGAATAAATGACATCTAATGTTTTGGTTACCATTTTTCACTTTAATCTGGATGTGATGGCTGTTTGTAAATATTTGGATACTAACACTTGAAGTTTATTTACAGTCTCTCTCACACTTCATCTCAATTGTAAATGATACAGATCATGAACACTATGTAAGAGATTTATGAAATAAAGTGCTGTTATTGTGAAAAGTGAGCCCACGCATTTCTTCATTAATTTGAACTGTACTTCATAAATCTCAGTGAAATATATGCATTACCCATGAAAAATTGTGTGTAGGTTCCTGTACTCCACATAATCAAAAAAAACCTTTTTCTAGCTTTCAGTTGTCAGTTTTAATCCAAGTTGTAAATCATTCAATATTTAACCCTTTGCCTAATTAGAGTGCTAATATAATCCAACAGTGAAGATAAATGTGTAATAATGGTTACCTTTTAATGCACCCATAAAATTCAGTGACATTCAAAATAAGGTTGCTGTTTTTAAAACAAATTAAAATACATAAGTATGTATTTATGGGTTTCTTCCAGGTACTCCAGTTTTGTCTCACAGTTCAAAGACGTGAGAGTTTTGGCCAACTGGTGTCTCTAAATTGGTGATAATGTATGATTGTGCGTGTGTGCGTTTATGTGCCCTGTGAATGTCTGGGATCTGCTCCCGACCCCTCTGTGACCTTGACCAGGATTAATGGTTAGTGGATAGATGGATGGAAGGAGGAAGTAAACTGCAGGGATTTGCCATTATTTATGTACCTTTTCATTGTAATCTTTTCGTTCACAGCCTTCCAAGGAGACTGAATCACAAATAATTATGAAACGGTCGGAGAAGAACTTATCTATAGGATTGATAGTTGAAAACCTGATATTTTTACTGGAAGTAGCCATCTCTGTGTCAATGTGTCTTAAGATCACCCGGTATGAGTTTTTCCAAAATGAATGGCAAAATTGGTGAGCAGGCTATTACTGAAAAACTAATCCAAAGCTTTAAGTTTTTGACTGGGCTATTGTAATGCTCACCTTTCTGTGTATAACTCTTGGTTATTGTAGAGACTTCAGCTGGTGTAAAATGCTGCAGCCAGAATTTTTACTGGGACTAGGAAGTTTGATCATATTAGTTTTGTCACTGTTACACTGGCATCCTCTTAAGTTGCATATTGATTTTAAGAAACGATTTTGAATCTATAAAGGTTGCAATGGGCTTGTATGATCTTTTGATTCAACACAACCCCATTTCATTCTGTTGTTCTCAAGGGACAGGTTATTTATGGGTTCTGAAAATACAAATAGATGTGTTGGCCTGCAGCTGTGGAATGGTAGGCTTGAGTGGGGATCAGTGTCATTGACTTTAGATGAGCTGTTCTGTCAGTGCTGTCACTGCTGCTTCACATGAGGTCATGTGCTGGAGTGCTGGTGTTCAGGGATTCCTCATGCTTGAGTTCACACCTGTCTCTCCCTCATAGCTCTGCTGCCATATGCAGTCCTGCTGGAGCTTTCTGGCTTTTTATTGTGCCTAACTGGCTGTGTTGAATCCTTGCTTTTCAGTCCTGCACCTCCTCATGCGCATTCCTCACCTTTCTAGAGGTGTTGATATAAGGGAACCACCAGTTTGCCCGCTGGCCTACCTGTGATTTTCACTTTCTGCTGTTTGCCCGTCTCACCTGCTTATTGCCTGCCTGAGCCACCTAACCTGCCTTCCTGCTCCAATATGCTTCTGCCTACCTACAGTGTTCCATCATCTGTCTACATTTTACTACATCATATGAACTTTTAATGTACTGTCCAATGCCCGTCAGTGAAGGATGGTCTTCCCTCTTGAATCTGGCTTCTCCAAAATTTTATACTTCACTCTGAAGGTGTTCTTTCTTGCCTCTGTCACCCTAAGCTTACTCTCTGGGGACCTCGGCCTGGGGTTCTGTAAAGCGCTGTGTGACTATGCCCTGTGTTAAAACTGCTATAAAAATAACATTGAATGTAATTACAAATAATTTTGTGAGCATCAGGCCATTCTTGGGTTTGTTGCGTTGCATTAATTTCACCAGTAGATGGCAACGTAAACTCTCAGGAAGCTTCAGTACTGAATATATTTTCACGTTTATTATTGCCAAGTACTTGCTGGTTGTCGCTGTGCCTCACTCGTGTTTGCTTATATAAAGACCAGTGAATTCCAGAGTGGGAATAGAATGTTTTACAGTTGATGAAGACAGTTTCCACTTGTGGAGAATATGATTGCAGTAGTGTTGACATATCATTGGCCAGTTGGAGCATATACAAAAACAAATTCCACCACCTATGGTTTTATGGGAAAGTCCCATGTCATGGTCAGCTCAGAGAAGCTAATATCCAGAGAGGTTTAATGCAGAGTTCGGAGTACCCTAACTGAACCAGGGTGCCAGGTAGTAAAGAGCAGATAGCCATACGCCTGTTTGTCTTTACCAGCAATGGCAGGTTGTCTGATTTGTTTCTCAATGACCCAACGTTGAAGAAGAACATTGCAGCAAGCACTATACGTCTTCGTCGCTCCATACTCCTCCTCATCTACCTCGTATGCAGTGGTTAGTTGCGCTAGTGAGCCCACTGTTGCGATGTTCAGTAATTCCACAGTGAGAGATGACGAGTGAGAAATATGGGACAATAATCAGATGGAAGCATGTTTCTGATGTTCAAATGCTCCTCTGGCCGTATAACTAGGTTGAGATGAAGCACATAGGAAGCACAAACAAATATACTAATGTGCACCAACACACCAAGGTGGCTGTCTTCCATCACTATCCACAACAATCCCACCCCCTGCCTGGAGTGATTAGCAGGCTCTACTTGTATTCCATTGGCATTCCTCAGAGGTGGTTCCACACAGCCATCCCAGGGGAACATTGTGGTGGCTCTCTGGTGGCATGATGCTGATCACTGTCCGCTGGGGCTTAGCAGACCCATCAGCACTCCCAGTGTCACACGACATTATCGACCGTTCGGCTCTGAAAAATCGGCTGAAATGTGAGATCAGCTAATGCAAACCTGTCATTAAATGATTCATTGGTTACCACTGAACAATTGCACCGATGTGTTCAATTATCCATTGTCGATATTGCCAGGGAAATGTGGGGTCCCACAGGGACTGGTGTTGGACCTTTTATTGTCCCGTCTGTACACGCTGCCTCTGGGAAGGATAACACAAAAGCCTGACACCCAAATTTATCCCTCAGTAGCATCAAATGATCATATAACCATTTTTGCACTAACGATCTTCTTTATGGGAGTAAAGGGGTAGATGACAGATAATTAGTAGTCTCTAAACACCAATGAAACAGAAGTCCTGTTACTGGGATATTATAACACCACTCATAATGCCCTGTCATCAGCACTTTGAGGGCGGAATTTGTAGTGCAGAGCAGTCATTTAACATTCATATTGATGCCTTGTCTGGGTTACGCATCTAACAGCTTAGAAACATTGCTAAAATGGCTTCACATTTCAAAACATAAATACATGAATTATATTTACAGCAAATTGTTGTCATGCTGTTGTCACAGAGTATAAATCACACTCTTCCTTACAATAGAATTAGAAGCCAGGAATAAATACACCTCTATTACGTCTATCATAATATCACTCTGCTGGTTTCCAATTAAGCGCAGGATACATTTCAGAATTATTCTGCTGTGGTGGAGCATGCAGGCAACAGACCAGTTAGAGCACAAGTCTGGGAAAGCAAAGAACAAACATCCCAGAAGAAGCCAGGGCAGGGACAGGTGCTGTGGAAGGAAAACAAGGACATGAGGGATATTTAGATTTCCAGTCACTAGTGTGGTTTCTCTACCCACAATCACTTAGATTGGCTGTGGTTATCTGGGAACAGGGGCAGATATGTCAGGAATCATACTCCCTGGCCAGGTTGACAGAGCTCTTTCATGGGCTGCTGGGATTTCAGGGGTGCTGTAGGGGTGATGATCTGGTTCCAGCCATGTACGGTAAGGGACGTGTCCCGAAGGCCATGTAATGGCTGGTTGTCTAAAATACTGATCCTGATCTCCTGACAGGTGGCCGCTGTCCCAGGTACTGCATTTAAGAGCACAGTTAACTCTTTGTGGTTAGGAGCACCAAGCTGGAGGCTCCTCTGTGACAATGCTATTTACAGGGGACTGAAGGGTCAGGACCCTGCTTATCTAACTGAAATGATTAACACACAGATCACAGAATGCATGCCCTCCTGCAAATTCGGATACAAATAAAACAGACTCATTCAGATCATTATTAGTAATGTGTTATGACCTCAGCGCTTAAGGATGTAGTCAATATTTTAAAAATTACTACTGATAAAAGAGTAGTTTTATGTGGGTATATTTTTAAAAATTTTTGGAATGTAATTTATTTTCTTTGAGCTGCAGTTATTGTTGAAAAATACCTAAAATTTACATTATTTACAAAATTGTAGGGTTGATAGGTTCTATATTGCTCCCCTCTTATGGGGTGCTTCCCTTGGAGTCTTGGATTCAAGAGATCTTCATATCGTCTGCTGGCCTAAGTGCCCTCC